>PVJA010003517.1:57504-94582 GCA_004027025.1 Myocastor coypus | reverse complement strand
AAACGTGCAATTTGATTTCCGTCCATGAACTCTTTGCCTACTCCGATGTCTTCAAGATTTCCTCCCACTTTCTCTTCCAGGAGATTTAATGTTTCACTTTTAATATTTAGATCTTTAATCCATTTCGACTTTATTTTCGTGCATGGTGATAGACTAGGGTCAAGATTGAGTTTTTGGCATGTAGAGAGCCAATTTTTCCAGCACCATTTGTTAAAGAGGCTGTCTTTCTTCCAGTACACATGTTTGACCCCTTTGTCAAAAATAAGGTGGCTGAGTGTGTTTGTATTTGCTTCTGCGTCCTCTAGTCTATTCCATTGATCTTCAGGTCTATTCTTTTGCCAATACCATGCTGATTTTATTACTGTAGCTTTGTAGTATAACTTTAGGTCAGGAATTGTAATGCCTCCTGCCGTATCTTTTTTGCCGAGAATTGTCTTTGAATGCAGTTCATTTTGACATGAGTATCTCTATGTATATTCATATGAGCCCTTTTAATATGTATCACTGTAATAGCAAAATAGCTTTTACATGCTAGTAAAGATTTAGTGTGAAGATAGGAGTTAAAAATGTATCAAAGTATAAAACATTGCAATAACTTTTTTCTTTTTGCATACGCGTCTTTTGTTTGTATTTCTTTTCCTACCTTCTAATTTCATGAATGTTTATACATTTCAGAAATGATACAAAGAAATTCTACTCTTATTTAGAGAAATCACAAACCTGGAGTTGAATAATAAGTGAAAGGAACAGCTCACCTTCCTAGTTGTTGGGGCCAATAAAGTTTTACAGCTGGGTTTTCCATTCTGTCACTGTATGTAGCTTTTGTAGTTTTTTTAACTAACACTAAAAAGTGACATATAATGTGTTTATAAATTTAGGGGACCTTAAGGGAATTGCTCTTGTCCTTTCTTGAAGACTTAGTAGCCTGTGTTACAGAATTTAGGTTTTTGTTTTTTTCCTTTTCTATATTTAGGACAGAGTGTGCAGGGTCTCACTATGTAGATCGCACTCATAGCGATTTTCCTATTTTCAGCCTCCCAAGCACTGGGATTAGAGGTGTGCGCTATCACTCCCAATCTCAATCACCATCGCAGTGTGCCCCATGTGCAGGGCTGGCACAGTGGCTGAGGATCAAACCCCAGCCGCTGTGCTCTGCCTTTGAGGCACTTTAGTCTGCTGAGCTATCAGGCCAGCCCTAAGAATCTAGGTTTTATACATTTAATTTATGTAATTTTTGTTTTACTGATTTCTTTTATGAAGTCAGAGACATATTTCGTTAGGAAAAACTTTCCTTGTTCAAAATAAGTGGAATGCATGTTTTGGAAGGGGAGAGTGTAAATCATTCATTATAGGTTAAAAGGATGTAAAACTCTGTTGTACTTTATTCTAGATTCATTCTTTGGTGTTATTTTTCAGGAGGATTTACTTGTGACTGTTTGAAGTTTTTCTTACAATTTTTCTTTTGCACTTCATAATTATATTTCCTTATTCTATTTTGTCTTTTGGCTTAATTTATACTTAGTTTCCCTAAATGTAAAATTTGGGGATTGACTTAATAATACCAGTAAAGTTATTACAAGGCATTTTGTTATACTAAATGTAAGTACTTCAAATAACATCTTATTTCATTCTCATAAAAAACCTATGTTCTAGCTCTAATTTCAAATCATGGCATTATACATACTAAAGATGTCCTCTGACCCTAGCCCTAAGGTTTTAGTTTTGAATGTGTTAAGTTTGAAGTGATTATTAAACATATAGGTGGAAATTTCAAGCTTGAATTCATAAGAGATTGTTTGGCTAGAAATAGCCATTTCAGCAGGATCATTGTATAATTTTACTCTAAGATTATAGAATAGCCTTTTTTTCCCTCAAAAATCTGATTCTTGGGATGGGGAGATAGCTCAATGGAGTAAGTACTTGCCTGGCAAGCGCAAGGTCCTGAGTTCAATCCCTGGTACCACAAAAAAGAAAAATAACAACAACAAACCTGATTCTTGCCAGCCTATCCCTTATTGCTTAAAGTTTGAACATTAAAAAATTGTTTTTGTTCTTTGAATTATCAACCTCTATGTATCATGTGAAGAAGATAGTTTATTAAATCTTCATGAAAATCCACAATTCTGTGTATTAAGTTTATTATACTCTTGTATTAGTTTTAGTTTAAGTGTGCTACCTTGAAGCCATTCGCATATTGACTGAGAGAGTTTCCAATGGGATGTTGCAGATTCTGGTACTGCAATCCCATAGTAGAGATTAAGAAGCGATACCAGATTAAGGAGTGATAGAAAAATTTTCATGAGCCTATTTTTATTAAAAAAAAGAGTCTTGATTGACTATTAATACAGATACCCACATCACACTTTTAATCAATAGGGAAGACTATATGTATAAAGGACTCTCTATAGTGATTGAACATTATAATTTTAGTTACTTAGCTAGTTAAATTAATAGTTTCTTAATTTTAATACCTTACTTACAAGATACCAGAAACAGTTAAGACATTTAACTTTCCCTAAGCTTTTAAACTGTATACATCTTACTCTGTTTATGAACTTATGAATTTAGAATATGATAAAGACATATTCTGGAGATCTTGTCTATAGATCTTAAGAATTTTTCTATGGAATATTTCTTCTAAACTATCATTATTGGAAATTAAATAGAATGTACTAGTAGCAAAGGAAGAAATTTTGATTGTTATTTTCTTTTGTGTAAAAAATTAGGTATTTTATACTGCAAAGTAGAATTTAAAATATTTCTAGAGTATTATTTTCTGTACTAAGTAACAACATTGTGTTGAGATAAATTAGTTAGCATTTGTTTTCTTATCTCAGCATACAATTATTAATCTCTTACCATTCTGGAGAGGAAAAGTCTGAAAGCAGTTTCACTGGGTCAAAATCAAGACATGTGTGGGCCTCACTTCCTCTAGAGGTAGAAGGAGAAAGAGTCTATTTCCTTGACTTCTCCAGCTCCTGGAGCTAGATTCCCAGAATTGCTTAGCCCTTTGTCTATTGCTGCAAGTCCAACAGTGTAGCATCGTTGCTTCTTCCGTAGTTAGAGCTCCCCCTTTTACTAGAACATCTGTAATTACATTTAGATCCTACTCATAATAATCTCATCTCAAAATGCAAAGCTCATACTAATACATATTCTGCTTATATAATGCCTACTATGATATTTTACAGTATAATTATATTGGTGATCTAGTTTCTCTTCAATTTGATATTAGCAAAATTTTTTCTAAAGGCCAAATAGTACATATTTTTGACTTCAGAAACCATGTGATTTCTTTTGCAGCTACCCAACTCTGCTGCTTTAGTACAAGAGCAGCCATAGATAATACTTACCTGAATGTGAATGTCTATACTCTAATGAAACTTTTATTTCCAAAGATAGTGAAGTAGAATTACAATTAAGTGATTTCTACATGATAGAGAATTGTAGTTAAAACTTTGTATTTTAAAGAAGGAGATTCCTTCACCAAGGAATGATTTCTAGTTTTTACTCAGAAAGAATTTTCATATCTGATTTAAAAAGATTATCTTTTTTTCAAAGAGATAATCTAAGATTTCTAGTTCTTACTTGAAAAATGCATACCCATATAGTATAAGCACTGAAAATGATCTTGAGTAATGTATGGGTGTTTCTGAGTCAGAATATAATTAGAAGTTGTAATTTTTCATTTTTAAAATTTTTATTTTTGTTCTTGCAGTCAGATTCAGTTCCTTGTTCTTAATAGGCAGACATTTGTGCTGCTGAGCCGCATACCCAGTCTTTTTTTTTTTTGTCTTTTTGAGACAGGGTCTCGCTATGCAGTTCAGGCTGGCCTTGAGCTCACTTTTGTAGCCCAGGCTGGTCTCAAACTCGCACCGTTCCTCCTGCCTCAGCCTCCCGAGTGCTGGGATTACAGGCGTGCGCCACCACGCCCGGCCACATACCCAGTCTTGAAGTTTAAAATTTTGTGATTCAATGATAATAAAAAAGTTTTCAACTACTATTGGATTGCATTACAAGAATCTATATTAACTATTACTTTGGGATCACATAATATCCCTTTTATTATATAGGCTAAGAAGAATACAACTAAACTATATTAATACTTTTGTGACAAATAAGGGATAAATAATGATAATGCCATATTATATGAATTCAGGTGTTTGTGAAAAGTAGAGAAAAATTAGTAGTAGAATTACGTTGGTCAAGATAATATAGATATGCTAAACCTTCATAAAGAAAAGACATTGTAGTAGGATTAGTTTCACTTTTAACTTGTCACCAGTTATTTAGATGGAACAAAATAAAAGACTTAATATAAGTGGGTATACCTTGAAGATAGCGCTAGTTCAGTCCTGGAGTATTTCAGTAATGTGTACTTTGCTCATCAATAAGAAACAGTTCCACTTAGTTTTGTCGTGGATTATAATAATTTAGGTCTTCAGGCTTCACTTCTGCTGATACTACTAGATTTGCAGTGATTTACTGTATGAAGTCTTTTTTTTTTTTGGAGGTGGGGAAGGGTCTATAGGAGTATCTGTACTAGGTTGGACTTGCAGTGATCTGCCTGTTTATAGCCTTCCAAGAGCTGGGGTTATAGGCATTCACCACCACGCCCCAGGCTCAATTGCCATCTCAGCATGCCCCAGGGCAGGGCCAGCAAGGCAGCACCCCCCCCCACCTCTGCACCTGCTTGCAGGCACTTGAATTGGCTGAGCTATTTGGCTAGCCCTATATGAAGTCTTTAGTCCCTCAAAATCATTTATGAGTTGAAATCAACTTTTTTCAAACTTTAAAAATGTTGATAGTTTGACCTCTTCTCATAAATTGCAAATATTCCTAATATTATCTTTACTGGGGAATCATTTCCAGAAAGTTTTCTATGTCCTTTTCCTACATCAACCAAAAGAATTAGTATTGATAGCAGCTATGACCGTATAAAATCCATTTCTTTAATAATAAACTTTAAATTGAAATTAGTTTCTGATTCTTGAGCTGCAGAATGATTATTATTTTTATCGTATTTGAAAACAATATTGATCTTGTTCATATCTATCATAGTTCTTTTGGATGACCTTAATGTATTTTCAGAAAGGGCTAATATTTTGATAGGAACCTTTTTCTGTGAACAGCAGGGCAATCATGGACTCAAAATATTCAGGAAACCATGGCATAAACTAGTATGCCAGTATTTAGTCTTTATTTTTCCTTTATAAAGTACAGGAAGAGTGTTTCAGTATAATTCTTAGGGCTCTAGGATTTTTGAAATGATAATTGATCTCAAACTTAAAATCAACAACAGAACTACCCCATAGTGAGTCAGCCTATACTTTGAGGTTTTGAAGCTAGTGACTTCTCTCTTCTTTAGCTGTGAAAGTCCTAGATGACATCTTTCAGTATAAGGTGTAAGGCCATTATGTCTACACTGAAAATCTGTTGTTTAGTGTAGTGATCTACATCAATTAATTTACCAGCTTCTACATCAGTACTTGCTACTTCTTATACTGTTACTTTATAGACATGGCTTCTTACCTTACACTTCATGTACCATTCTCTCCTAGCTGCAGCCTTTTCTAGTGCAGCTTCTGCATTTCTTAGTCTGCATAGAATTAAACAGTAAAGGCCTTCTTCTGGATTAATTTTGGTTTAAAGAGATGCTGTATATTGTTAGGTATTCTAGTAACGCCTCTAAAACTTCATCAATATCAGCAGTAAGACTTCTGCTTTCTTGTCATTCATGTATTGACTCAAGTAGCACTTTTACTTTCTTCAAGAACTTTTCCTTTGTGTTTACAACTTGACTATTTGGCACTGGAGGTCTAGCTTTCAGCCTTCGACATGCCTTCCTCAAATTAATCAGCTTTAGCTTTTGATTTAAAGTAAGGGACATTCTTTTCCTTTTAACACTTACAAGGTCATTAGTAGGTTACTAATTGGATTTATTTTGATATTGTGTATTTTAGGCAATAGAAGTGCCCCAGAAGAGGGAGAGAGAGGGTGGTTGGTAGAACCTTCAGACACACACAGCACTTCTCAGTTAAGTTTGCTGATTAGAATGAGTGTGGTGTGTGGTGCCCCCAAACAATTACATATAATAGAAATATTAAACATCACTCAATACAGACTGATTACAGAAATAATAATAATAATAATAATAATAATAATAATAATAATGAAAAAGTTTGAAATATTGCTAATATTACCAGTATGAGACAGAGACATGAGAGGAGCACATAGAGTTGGAAAGGCTATCAATACAGACCTGCTTCATTCAGGGTTGCTGATCTTCAGTTCATAAAATAAAGCAGTATTTCTGAAGTGCAATAATATGAAGTACAATAAAAGTGTACCCATGTTAGTTTTATTACATTTACATTTGTTCATTTGTTGGTTTTGCACTTGTAAGAGAACTTTAAGCATGAAGAGTTTATGTCTACTATTTGAGAATATCTTAATTTCATCAAAATTGAGATAATTTGTAAGCTCTTACATTTGGTGAAAACAGTATTTGCATCTAGGATCATTATTCCTTTACTTATGTTTGAGAAACATTGACCTAGGTTGATTTGCATTTTACAGGTAAGGAAAGCAAGTCTCATAAGTAGCATCATGAGGAAAGATAAAATTGTGTTTTGAAATTCATAGTGTTGACATATTTCTACGTTAACAATTTTTCTTTCATTATATATAAGCTCATTTTTAAAGACGTATGTAAAGCTTTTTCCTGCAGCCTGTTTTAGCTATCCATGAAGAAGCTAACAAAAACATAATCTTTACTTTAAATTAGTTTAATAATTTATAACTTCTGATGCTTTATTTGTACTGTTTTTGTTTTGTTTGTGGTACTGGGTGGTGGTCAAACCTAGATCGTCATATGTAGTAGGCAAGTTATTTACCATTGAGCAAAATCCAGAGGTTTCTATGGTTTTTAAAAAATAATTAAAAATTTATAACAACACTGAATTTGATTTTTCTACTTTATACATGAAGGCTTTCTGATAGTAAGATAAACAGATTTACTCCAGGTCATATTTACTAGCAAGTGACAAAAGTGGCACTTAAATATATCATTTTTTATTTTAATATTCTAGTAGGATACTACAGATTATCTGAAATTTTACATGATTTAAATGCTTTTTAAACCGATGACATTATTCAAGAACAATGAATGTCCTGCCCTAGCATTGCATCTATTATTTTTTTTGTAAGCTACATTTCAGACACTTTATTATTTGTGTTATGTTTATTAGTGAGATGAACATTAGGTCCTTAAATTTTTGCTTTACAAACACAGTTTGTGTTTATAATCTAAGGTTTTTTAAAATCAGTATGTTGTTTAATTTTTTTAATAGGTCCTGACTGCTCTTTGAATGTTCCTTCTACTGAATCTTACTGGATTCTGCCAAATGTGAAGCCCTTCAGTCCGTCAGTAGGTCGGGCTTCACACAAAGCCGTTTTACATGGGAAGTTTATGTGGGTGATTGGTGGATATACTTTTAACTACAGTTCTTTTCACATGGTCCTGAAGTAAGTATTTATTTTCATATCTTCATAGCTTATATTTTTTAAACTTGGACTTTTCTTGCTGTTCAAGAGTTGATATTTTTATGGCAATATCTGTTTGTTAAATGGGACTGATTTAGGAATAGCTATTACTAAATATCTACTTAGGAATATCTACTATTTGCCCATGATCAATTATTTGTCACTGTATATATGTTTGTTTTGTGTAAAAATTTCATTACCTCTCAAGAGCCCATTAGTAAATTCTGAGTGAGACAATATTAATTTTACACAAAGTCCTATGTTTAGACCTATGTTTATTATTATTATTTTTTTGTCTTTTTGAGACAGGGTCTCACTATGCAGTTCAGACTGGCTTTGAGCTCACTTTTGTAGCCCAGGCTGGTCTCGAACTCACACCAACCCTCCTGCTTCAGCCTCCCAAGGGCTGGGATTACAGGCGTGTGCCACCACGCCCGGCCTATACCTATGTTTAGTATAAGAAATTCTGCCGCCTTTTACATCTTCAGAATGAAGTGTTGTGTTAAAATCTTTTATACAACTTAGCTATTAATTTACAGAACAGAATAAATGCATATATTGGATAATTAGATAAGTTATGATATAATGGAAAATATATAACACATATTCATATTTATATTCCTAAGATAATAGTAAAAACCATGAACCATCAGATTAGAAGTAAATTTGTTATCTTTTCAGGTTGAGAATTTTTCATCATTCTAAATATAATTCAAATATAAGTGAGGATATTTAGATTTTAGAAATCATAATATCACTAAGTGTGTTATTATTCTTCTATATTAAAATTTATTTTTATGGGACCCATGCATACTAGCTATGCACTGTTGCACTGAGCTACATCCCCAGCCTTAGAGTAGAATTTAGTTGGAATGTAGATGTTACACTTTAAGATAATCATTAATAAATAATGTGAGGGGGCTGGGGAGATAGCTCCGAGGCACAAGTGCCTGCTGGGCAAGTGCAAGGTCGTGAGTTCGAACCCTGGTCCCACAAAAAAAAAAAAAATAATGTGAAAGTTTTCTGTATTACTGTTGGTTAAATTAAAAAGTTAATTTACAGAATGTATTTGCATTAACAATAGTGAAAAGAGAATTATTTTGCAGAATATATGTGAATTAATATTAGTAAATATTAACATACTACATGGGTATGATTGCTTTGAACATTTACTTGGGATTTTTATGGGGTCCACGCATAACTAGCCATGCTGTCTTCCACTGAGCTACATCCCCAGCCCTAGAGTAGAATGTAGTTGGAGTATAGAAGTTACACTTGCTTGGTACTTGGCATGTATCAGTGAATGGAACCAATTTCCCTGTCGTTGTGAAGTCAGTGAAGAAAAACAGGCAATGAAAAAATAAATATGCTTGCCAAAGTAAATCATTTGTATGGATGTACATACATAGGTAGGTAGACATAAAAGCAGGGGTATATAAGTAAATAGGAGTGTAAAACAAGAGGGTCACAGTTATAAATGCAGTGGTCAAGACAGGGCTTATGAGAAAGAGACTGAATAAAAACTTGAAAGAGGTCCAGGGATTGGCACTGCACTAATCCATATGTACAGAAGAGAGTCAGACCATTGCCTTTTGAGGCAGGAGTGTTCTTTTGAGCTATTCAAGTAGCAATAAGGAAGCCTGTGTGTTTGTGTAGAATATCTAAAAGGGAAGCATGAAATCAGAGTGATAATAGAGGAGGAAGACAGATCATATAGGGTGTTACAGAACTTTGTGGAGTCATGGAAAATTGTGGATATGTTTTGACTTATACTTCCAAAGTAACTGCAGCCTCTCTGTTGAGGAAATATGGGGTTTAGAAGGAACAGCAGAAACAGTGATTGAGTTAGAATGAGATTATCCCAGGAATGATTTTAGCTTAGAGAAGACCAAGAACTGAGTCTGAAATAACATAGCACAAGAAAAGAAGAGGACTGAAAAGGAGTGACTAGTGAGATAGGAAAACCAAAAGCTTTCAGGTTTTCAAAGGTAAGTGAAGCGAGTGTATGAGATTTGAGGGGTGACTAATGTATGTATACTGGTGATTAATGATGTCAAAGAAATGAAGACAAAAAAGTGGTCACGGATTTAGTATGAGGAACTTCAATTTAATGAAAGCAGTATTATTGTGGTACAGTTAAAAGCTTGACTAGAGTTAGCTCAGAGAGTTTAAGATAATAAGATCAGTGTGGGTAGGGACTATAAAGAAATGGAGCAGTAGAGAAATAGGGTACTAGCTTGAAGGGGGAGTGATGTGAACAGTTTTTACTTTTAATATATGGATAAAATAGCACCATGTTTGCATGCTAATGATGGTAAGCTAGCAGGGCAAAAAGTGGTGATGTAGGATAGAGATGCGAGTGCTGGGGTGTGGTGCGATCTGTTGTATGAGATGTCAATAGATTATGTATGGTGACCATCAGCAAACTACAGAGCTGGGACTCAGAATGATTTTTTTTTTTTTTTTTTTTTGTGAGCAATTTATAATGGGTTGTAAAACAAACAAGAAGATGGTGACCGTGGCTGACAAAGCCTAAAATATTTTTTGTCTGGCCCTTTACAGAAATAGTTTACTGAGTCCTAATTTATGCTAACTTGGAAAACATTATAATGGCTGCAGATACCTGGGAGGTAGGTAGATATAGAGCTGTGAGTCTGTGGAAGTTCCACTCAGACTTATTATACTTTGCTGTTTGTATTATACACATCTGTCCTATAACTGTAAATAGAAAATAAATGACGCTGAGAACCACTTTGCTGACTCTCACATGCCTTGTGACAGGGAAGTTTCTTGCTTTCCTGATGAGTTAGAGGAAAAAGTAAAGTGGGATAATTGATAGTGAGCTACTTAGAATAGTTCTCTAGTTATTTTTAAAATTAAAACCCTCTTCTTATTAGTACATGCTTGCAGTATATAATGATCACACTGTACATATATATATGTAAAATGCATCTTAATTGTTTTAATGCCCTTCTCCTCCCATCCCTTTTAACATTTCCTTCCCTATTTACAAAAGCTGTTTTTGCATTTTTATTCTTCAATTCTTTTAAAAAATTCTCTTTTCCCTTCCTTCCCTCTGTCCTTCTCCATGTCTTTTTCCTCTGTTTGCCTGATAGCTCAGTTGTTTAAATCACCTCTTGGGCAAATAAAGTCAGGTGCGTAGGACTGAAGTTCACTTCCCAACTCCACAAGCCACACCACACCCACCTTGAAGCAGCCTGAACTAGCCACCCACCCTCCGAAAAAAAAAGTTTGGACAAGTTCTCCCATCCAAGTACTAACCAGGCCCAACCCTGCTTAGCTTCTGAGATCAGACAAGATCGGGCATGTTCAGGGTGGTATGGCCGTAGACTGGACAAGTTCTTCTTGCTTCATAATACCTACCTTCCATTTCTTTAATTTTGTTCTTTATTTATACTTTTGTGTTGTACTTTTATTTCTTGCCTGGTGTTTGCCTTTCATGTGTTTTTAACTAATTAAGATTTGAGAGGATAGTGATAGCTCAGCTGGGATACTATCAATTAAGCATTTGAGATCCATACTTTAGTGGAAAAATTATTTATTTTTCTGATCTTAATCTAAGAAGAAGCTATTTTTATACACTTTTTACACTATTGGATTTATTTTTCATAATTTAAAAAAATTCAGTAAACAGGTCATACTTTATGGGACATGTAATTTCTTGTTGACTTATATCATGCTAAACTAATATGTGAAATATAAACATGAATATCTGAAGCAAATGGTTATTGTAAAAATAAAATTTTTATTCATTTCCAAGAAAAGTTATTGTTTTAAACTTAAAAAAATGTAGAAGAGCTCACTAGCTTTTAGATTAATTAACTGATTTAAGGCAACTAGGCAAAATAATTATAGTACTAATGCCCTAATTCTGGTTCATATATGTTGCCCACTTAAGTAATTGAATGCTAATTCAGAGTTGGTATTTGACTGAATACTTGATAAAACTTTCTAATATGGTACATGAAACTATCATTAGTTGTAATATTTTTCAAATTTAATGAGAATTTGTACATAGGAAAAAACATGAAATTAAAAAAATGCAGCTTAGCTTATGAAATTGTTTTCTTGCTTTTAGTTACAACTTAGAAAGCAGTATATGGAATGTAGGAACTCTGTCAAGAGGGCCTCTCCAAAGATATGGGCATTCTCTTGCTTTGTATCAGGTATGACTCCTACTTTTATAATTTTCATCAGTTCTTTAAAATAGTTCACATTAAAGGGGAAGTTTCATTTAAACATTTAAACTGTTTCTTTTAGAATCTTAATGGGAGCAATAAATCGTTATGTGTCATAATGACTTGAGATAAGAACTATTTTATCAAGTGGATTTAATGGGTTTTATTAGAATTGCCTTAGATGTGTAAAGAAATAGAGATCAACTTTCTGTTAGTGGTTTTATACGTGTACAATAGTCACCTTTTTTATATTATAAGCATTTCATGTAACACAAGATTACACTTTTAAGTATTCAGCTCCCTGGTGCTCACATTGTGCAATTATCACCATTATTATTTCCAAAAGTAGTTTCATCTTGCAAAACTGAAGCAGAGTTCTTCATTTTTCTCTTCCTTACCCACTGGAAACTAGCATTGCGAGTTTGACTATTCTGGGAACAGCATGTAAATGGAATCTTGCAGTATTTATCTTTGTGATTAATTGGTTTCCCTTAGTATATTGGTTTCATAATTCATCCTGAATGTAGCATGTGTTAAGAATTCTCTTGTTAAGACTGAATAATATTTTGTTACATTTATATACCATTTTTGCAATTCCATCCATTTGTTGAAGGATACTTAGGTTGCATGTGATTTCAGCCATTGTAAATAACTATAGTCATGTCTGTGCAACTACCAGTTTAATTTTTTGAGGAACTTCCACACCATTTTCCACAGTGGCTGTACTGTTTTATATCTCTGTTAACAGCACACATTGGTTCCAGCTTTTCCATAGCCTTGTCAATATGTAATGTTTTATGTTTTTTTGCTTTTCAACATTAGGTCTAATATGCATAAAATATCACTTCATGATTTTGACTTGAATTCATCTATTGATTAGTATTAAATGTTTTAAGTACCTATTGGTCATTGATATATTTTATTTGGAGAAATAGCTGCTTAAGCCCTTTGCTATTTTTGAGTTAGTTTATATTTTTGTTGAGCTGTAGCTCTTTATATATTAGCCTCCTTCCCAGGGTCTCTTTGCTTTGGAAGTTTTTATTTATTTTTAAAATGTATTTAGTACAGGTTCTACATGCTTTCATTAAATAGATCAGATTCCTATTAGTTCTACTGTCTTGAGCTTCCCAAGCTCTGCGATTACAGGTGTGTGCCACCATTCCTAGTCTCATTTGCAGTCTCAGCATGCCCTGTGGGGTGGAGCAGGCTTGTGATGCCAGGTTTGAATCCCAGTCCCTGTACTCTGCCTGCACTTTAATCCACATATCTGGCCAGTACAAGTTTTTGGGTTTTTTGTTTTACTTTTGTAATATATAGCCAGTTAATTTTTAGGTTGTCCTGTTCATCTGTTTTTCCATTTGTTGGCTGTGCTCTAGTGTCATATATATAAGAAATTAATAGCCAAATCAATAAATATGAAACTTTTCCTCTGTTTTCTTAAGAGTTTTAAAATTTTTGCTCCTATGTTTAAGTGTGTGGTATAACATAAGGACCCAACTTATATTTTTGTATGTCTGTGACCAGTTTTCCTAGCATTATTTCTTAAAAAATTGTTCTTTTTCAATTGAGTGTACATTCTTGGAATTCTGATAATAAAAATCATCTGTTTACATAGAGGTTTATTTCTGGGTTCCCTACTCTCTTGTGTCGATTTGTTTGTCTTTATGGAAGTACCACACTGTTTTAATTACTGTAGTTTTGTAGTAACTTCTGAAGTAACAAAATATGAGCGTTTCATCTTTTATTTTGTTTTCTCAAGACCATTTTGAATAATGCACCTAATAGAGCCGGGCATGGTGGCACATGCCTGTAATCCCAGCACTCGGGAGGTTGAGGCAGGAGGATCGATGCGAGTTTGAGACCAGTCTGGGCTACAAAAGTGAGTTCAAGGCCAGCCTGAACTGCATAGCGAGACCCTGTCTCAAAAAAAAAAAAAAATACACCTAATAGCCCTCTTCACTATCTTTTATTTTGAACCAGTGGATTCATGTGTTTTGTTATCTGTGGTTACATTTCTCAAGTTAGAATTTCTGTATTTTCTGTGCATAATCAAAAAGGTTAGAAAATAACAAGCAGTACAAAGATCAAGCTACTACTGTATGTATATGTTTAAAAATGAAAATATTTCTCTACATGAACAATTAGTAGATATCCATATGTATATTTCTTTATCTTCTTTTAGTTTAATGTTTTAGTTTTTTTGTTCTTGATTTCTTTTTTATAACAGCTTGAGATATAACTGATACATTATATAATTCACTTCTAAAATTTTGTATAATTCAGTTATTTTAGTGTATTCATAGAGCTATATCTTTTGTAGATTTGTTCATGGTCTCATAAGAGCTGTGTAATCAATTTTCAAACATATTCATCACCTTAAAAAAACAACTTGTAACATCCACAGCTCTTTTCAAATTCTTGTTTTTTGACAAGGTTGTGCTAAGCAGGTATGGTTGCTATCAGTTTAGCTATCTTCATGTTTCCAATCTTAGGCAATTATAAATCTATTTTCTATTTCTATAGATTTGTCTATTTTGGGCATGTTATATGGATTAAATCATATAACTGTGATTGACATATTAATGATGTAACTGATGACTGGCATATCTCACTTAGCTTACTATGTTCAAGGTCTGTGTCGCAGAATTTATTGGTACTTCATTGTATCACTGAATAATATTCCTTGATATATATGTGTTGATATGGTACATTTTTCCCCCCAAAATAACTACAGTATTTTATCATTAGCAGTTGGGAATTTGGGTTTCTTTTATCTTCTAACTATTATGAATAATGCTGCTATGAGCATGTATGTATGTTTTATGTGGACCTGTTTTTATTTCTCTGGATTATATACATAGCATGGGAGTGTAATTTGTAGATCAAACTTCAACTTTTTATTTAATTTCTTGAAGAACTACTTGAAAAGTGGCTGTATCATTTGTAAATTCCCACCACTCATGTACGAAGTTATCCATATCTATACATTCTTGTCAATTCTTGTTAATATATATCTTTTATATTAAATCTCCAGGTAGTGTAAAGTGGTATTTCATTAAAGTTTTGATTTGTATTTCCCTATTAGCTAATGATATTCAGCCTTGATTTTATGTGGCTATTTGTATTTTGGTTTTGGAGAAATGTTTCAGCTCTTTGGTTAAACCTTTATTTTATTATTAAATTACTTTGTTTTTTATTACTGAGTTGTAAGTAGTCTTTATATAGTCTAGATTGAAGTCCCTGAACAAATAATAAGTTTTGCAAATATCTTTTTTCTCATTCTTTGGGTTGTTTTTGCTTTCTTGATGATATGTTTTGAGGTGCAAGATGTTTTGTTTAGATGAAGTCTAATTTATCTTTTTTGTTGCTTCTAGTTTTGTTTTATCTAATGATCCACTGCCACATCCCAGGTCACAAAAATGTGTCTTTTTTTCATTGAGAGTTTTGTAACTTTGACTCTTACGTTTAATTTTTTCATGTGTTTTGAGTTGATTTGTTTATAAAGTATAGTAAGGATCAGTCTCATTCTTTTGGATGCTGCTGTTGAATTTTCCCAGCACCATTTATTGAAGAGATAGTTCTTTACTGTATTCATGTTCTTGGAACTCCTGTCAAAAAAGAGCCATAGATGTATTGATTTATTTTTGGAACATCATTTTTGTTCCATTGATTTGTGTTCACACTACACTATCTTGCTTACTTTTCACTGTAGTAATTTCTGTGAAGTGTGAGTGTACTAGAATTATTCTTTTACAGGATTGTCTTTTTCTTATTTTGGTTTGAGACAGGGCCTCACTATGTGCATCAGGTTAGCCTGAGTTCACTATTAGTCAAGGCTGACTTTGCACTTACTAGATAGATTGCCTTGAACTCATAGTGATCCTCCTGCCTCAGCTTCCCAAGTGATAGAATTACAGGCATATGCCACTATGCCTGGCTGTAGGGCTGTCTTGATGTTGTCCATCTCTTGAAATTCCATATAGATTTTAGAATCAGTTTGTCAATTTCTTTTCTTTTTTTTTTTTTTGGAGGGACTGAGGTTTTAACTCACGACCTTGCACTTGCCAGGCAGGCACTTGGGTTTGTCAATTTCTATGAAGAAGGCAACTGGGACTCTGTTAGCAGTGATGTTGAGTCTGTTGTAATATTCTTTTGACCATTAAACATGGGCTATTTTTTCCCTCCATTTATCATGTTTTATTGTTCTAACAGTCTCAGATTATAACCATCATTTTATTTTATCTTATACACACACTCAGTTTATAAATAATTGTGTTTAATTTTCAAAATATTGGATTTATGCCAATATGCATGATCATTTCACATTACATTTCTGAATTATGTAACTATTTTATTTTATTTTGTGGTACTTGGGATCAAACATGGATCCTTGAGCTATATCTCTGGCCCTATGTAACAAGTTTTTATTTATTTTTTTTTAAGAATTTTTTATTTTATTTATTTATTTATTTTTCTTGTTTCAGAACCTTTGTGTGTTTATTCACTCATTTTTTATGGCCAGCTCAGCCCACCCTGAGGGCAGGGCTGGTGCAGCATGTGGTGCCGGGGATCGAACCGCTGTCTCTGAAGCCGCCCAAGCTTTCACAAGCAGGTGCTTCAGACCACTGAGCCATCCCGCTGGGCCCTGTAACAAGTTTTTAAAAAGTACTTCTAACATATGAAGCATATTCTTTTTAATTTTCAATTTGTTTGTATCAAAAAGCAAATGTATATTTTGTTCACTAAAAACATGAACTATTTTTTCCATTTATTTAGATCTTTTAAAATTTCTATGAACAATGTTTCATAATTTAAAAAATTTTGAACTTTCTTTTTTGTATTAATCCTATAATATAGCACCTTTTATTTTCTTAGAATACTGTACATTTATTCACATCATTTGCAAATATGAATTTTATTTCTTCCATTCCAGTTTTAGTCTGGTTGCCTTTTATTAGTTTCTGCCTATTTTCTTTTCTTTCTTTTTTTTATGTATTTAGTAGAGTCTACAGGTCTTACTACACAGATCAGACTCCTAGTGATCCTTCTGTTTTCAGCCTCCCAAGCACTGGGATTACAGGTGTATGCCACCGTACCCAGTCTCAATCACTGTCTGCATGTCCTGGGGTCAGGGCTGTCACAGCACGCCGGGAGTAGAACCCAGGTCCTTGCATCTATCTAAGCAGGCACTTTAATCCGCTCAACTGTCTGGTTGGCCCTTCTGTCTATTTTCCATAGCTAGAACTTCTGGTACATTGTGAATATAGCTGGGCAAAAGTGGGCATTCTTAAGTTATTTCTAATATTAGGGAAAAGCATCCAGCATTTTACCTGTAAGTATAATTTTAGATGTGTGCTTTGCATAATGTCCTTTATGCAATTGAAGAAGTTCTCATGTATTTTATTCTTAGCTTGTTGAAATAGTGATAATTTATATCATTTATTTCAGTCATGTGACTGAAATTATTTGTGTAATTTCTGAGTATTCTAAAGATTTAGCAAATATACACTGAAAGTATGTAGTATTTTCCCATAGCTATGTGATAATAGTATGCTCTGTATTAAAAAAATGACAAAAATAGACAAAACAAAAATAGACAAAACAAAAATAGACGAAACAAAAATAGACATGTTTCAGTGGAACAGAAGATTTAGAAAAATACTTAGATGCAAATCTTTGGTCTTTGACAGAGGAGCCAAGAGCCAAAACCATACACTGAAGGAAAGACAGCCTCTTTAGCAAATGGTGCTGGGAAAAACGGCTGTCTACAGGCTGAAGTTCCAAGCTATTCCCTTATCTCTCATAGTGTATAAGCTAAAATCAAACTGGATCAAAGATTTAAAGATTAGAACAAACACAAACCCACTGGGAGGTAAAATAGGCAAGACTCTTGAAGTCATAGATGTGGGCAAGAACTCTCTTAACACTACTACAATTGCAAAAGAAATAACAGTGAGAGCCAACAGATGGTATTATGTCAAATTAAAAAGCTTCTGTACATTAAAGGAAACACCTACCAGAATGAAGAGGTAACTTACAGACTGGAAAAGTACTTTTGTCAACTGCACGTGGGATAGAGAACTAATATCTAAAATATATTAACTGAAGAAAATTAGACTCCCTAGAGTAAAGGATCCAATCAAAAAATGTACAACTGAAGTGAATACGTAATTCTCAGAAAAACAAATACAAATGGCCAGTAAATACATGAAAAATTGTTCAACTTTGTTGGCCATTGGGAAAATGAAATTAAAATAGCACTGAGACTTCATCTTACTTTGGAAAGAATAGCTATCATTTTGAATCCAAATAATAAAAAATGCTAGCAACACTGAGAAAGGAGTACTTTTATATTACTGGTGGGAATGTGTGGCCGTTATGAAAATGAGTGTGGAGATTTCACAAAAAACATAAGATAAAAATTGTAGTTAACCCCTTTTCCCCTTTTAGGTATCTTCCCCCAAAATTTAAATATATCACATTGCAATGATAAGTGTTTACCAATGTTTATATCAGTACAATTTATAATACCTAAATCTTACTTTGCAGAACCAGGGATTGAACTCAGGCCCTTGAGCTTGCCAGGCAAGCGCTTATTCTATTGAGCTACCTCCCCACCCCCCTATAATACCTAAATCTTGAAAGTAGCCTATATTTCTGTCAACCAACAAGTGGAAAATATGACATCTATGCATAATGGAATACCACTCAGTTATAAAAGTATGATAAACTCAAGATGTTTGTAGGCAAATGGATGCACTTTGAAAAGAGCATTAAGTGAAATAAATCAGATGCACAAACTTAGGTATTGCATGGTATCTCTCAATATGAGCAACTCAGAGTATAAGTAAAGTGGAAAAAAGAAGTATTGATAGAAAGAAAATAGGGAGATAGACCTTTTGCAAATGTTTGTGAAACAGACCAAGAGGCTGATGGGGGAATGGAGAGAGGGAAGGGAACATAAAAGTAAAATATGTCATTATAAATGTACCATTTTCCCATAAATGTAATCGTTTCATGTTGCAAACATGAGCTAAAAATGTAAAAGGAGGGAGGGACTTTAGAGCCAGAGGAAAAAGAATGGGGAGGTCAAGGAAATAAAAAGAATTAAGGTATATTAAGTCCATGTACCTACTTACTGAGATGAATGTAAGCATCATGTGCTGCAAACTTGTACTAATAAAAAAGTGTACTCCACATGACGCACAAGTATGGTCTGCCTGTTTCATGAATAATCGACAGTGGCACAAAACAAGGCAGATAGATGTTAAATTTCAAATGTAATGACTTGGGGACCAGATTATTTAAATATTGAAGAGGAAGAGTAATGTTAATTGCAACTCTGTTTCTTTCTTATTGTGTGAAAGATGTAAATTATTCTAACTTGTAGAACTACCATAGCTTTAAGTTTTGAATTTCTAACTACTTTATTGCATTTTCCATTTTCATATTATTTCAATGGTATCTTTATAGAATAATTAAAAATGTCATTATTTGATATACTTTCAATATTTAAAATATCTTAATGTAACTTTTTGAAAATATAATGTGTTCCTGTGCATGAAACATTAATTTCTTTGTGTTTCCCATTTGAGTTTTCACAGATAAGAGCAACACATTGTGAATATTGTGTGCCTTTATTAAAATATAATGTTTAAATATGGCCTTTAATTTAAATTAATATGAATTGCTAATAAATAACTAATTAATATGTTTAATTTACAGGAAAACATCTTTATGTATGGAGGCAGAATTGAAACAAATCATGGCAATGTTACAGATGAATTATGGGTTTTTAACATACGTAATCAATTATGGAGTACAAAAACTCCTACTGTTCTTGGACATGGTCAGCAGTATGCTGTGGAAGGACACTCAGCACATATTATGGAGTTGGATAGTAGGGATGTTGTTATGATCATAATATTTGGATATTCTGCAATATATGGTTATACAAGCAGCATACAGGAATACCATATATGTGAGTTTCTTTAAATTATTTTCCTTATTGCTTAAGAATGTTATTATTTTTAATAAAATCTTTTTATGAATTTTCAAATGCTGAGTTATTTGAGATTCAAATTATAAGCCAATAATTATTGATTTTAATGTAAGCTTTTAACTTTGATTGGATTTTTGTTCCTTAACAATTAAATTTATTCTCTTGAGCAAATGAGAATGTTATATGTTATTCTCATTTTTCAAAAATTTGAAAATATTTTTAAGTATGAAAAATTTTAAGTAGATGGTGCTGTTTCCTTGGGTTTTACTTATGAATCAAGAGCTATAAGTAAAATAATATCTTTAATACACATTCCATTTCAAGATTTTTCAACATTTTACTTCTAATCTTCTTGCTGTAACTTTACTTATATATTGCTCCTTAAAGTAGGCTTACCAAGAGTAGTCTTTTAACCTCTAAAAGAGATTATTACCTGGTGTGTAAAGATAACTAGGACATTCTACATAATTTCTGTACTGTATTCTCACATTTTTGGTTTGTTTTTATGGCAATTTACTTTTGCATTTTTTATATTTTCAAGCAGTGGTTACCTTTTTGCTTTGTCTGCAAATATGTGCCCTATGATTGCTATTTAGAGTAAAGAGCATAATCCATTTGTGTCTCTGCTAGTGTCCTAAACTCGTTTTTGGTTTTTGTGTGTTCAGCTGTATGTAGAGGCCTTGCACAGTCTTGGAGAGAAAAATCATTTCTTGACTACTATTAGTCACAATGAAAGAGTACATGTGAGATCAGAAAAAGACTCTTTCATTGTTCCCTGTAGTCCTTTGAAGGGATGACTGATTTCATTTCCACATTCTTGACAGAGCTGGGTTGAAAGTGGGGTGTGTCTCTTTTCACTCTTTATTGCCCTTTCCCCTCTGTACTTCCTGTGCAAGCTCCCTTCCTATGCAAAGCTCCATCTCATTTTGAATCTTACATTGTCAGGTCCTACCTCTTATAATCTTAACTTCTTATGACCATCCTTTGCTTTTCATTTTGCTATTTTATTTTTTGAAGAATTTAGCTTCTGTCTAGCATGTATCAGTGAACAATTTTTATGATTTAGATATCCACATAAATACTTCTTCTAATACCTGGTCTCTTAATTTCTTGATTTCTCTACCAGAAACCTTGCTTTCCATGATTTATTCTTTCTCATCACTATACTGTTGATTAGCTTACTCATATTAATAAGAGGCCGTTGAGCCTCTTATTATTTCCCCTTATCTTTCACTGTCTTTTGCACATGCTTCTTTTCCAGATTTAAGTTCTTCATCACCAACCTCAAACTGACTCTTAATGATATCTGAAATCTCTGTAAGTTTGGTCTTTCTTCCATTGTTCCCTACATATTTTATACTGTTTTCTTTTTTCTCAAATTTTCAATACTTCCTTTTCTACCATCACTTTTGGCTCACAACTTTTTATTTTTTAAAGAGAATAAAAAATAGTTAAACACTAGAAAGAATGCAGAATTTTACTAAACAAAATGATAGAAATTCCACAATGACATATTGCATATTGTTGTCTTCAAATTAGTTGTTCAAAGCACTGATATAAGTATGCAAAATTGGTCCAGAATTAAAAAGGAGAGAGAAGAAATTTAAGCATTAGCTGCTTAGCTTACAATCTTATTTACTGGGAAAGTGGAAGTAATAGAAAGTGAGTCTGATGGGAACATTTTAAAGTGCAGTGGTTAGTAACCAATACTTCATTGCATTAACTTGTTTGCAAATACTGTGATCACAAGCTCACGATAACATAGAAGCAAACATGGTTGACTCATTTTTCACATGAGTTCAAGAGTTAAGGAAGGATTATAAATTTTCTATTTAAAAGTACAGGTAACTTCTTTCTTTCTTTCTTTCTTTCTTTCTTTCTTTCTTTCTTTCTTTCTTTCTTTCTTTCTTTCTTTCTGTCTTTGGTATTTTAGGAAAGAGTCCACTGGGTGTTCAGGGTCTCATTCCTAGATCAGACTTGTGATGATCCGCCTTTACGGCCTCCTGAGAGCTGGGATTACAGTTGCACCACAATGCCCGGTCTCAATTGCCACCTCAGTGCATTCCAGGTTGGGGGCCTGGCACCACAGTCCTGGGGATGAAATTCCTGGCCTATATGCTTGCTTGCAGGTGCTTTAATCTGCTGAGCTATTTGACTGACCCTCTCTGATTTTCTTATTTGTGGTTTTATAGAGTTCAAGAAAAGTTACAGATATTTCTGCTTTTAAAAGAAGTTACTGAAATTTTCTTTTTTGGCTCTATTTTCATAAATACTGCTTAGGTATTTGGAAAGTAAGTAAACTTTCTAATATCATGGGATTAAAAACATAAATTAAAGGTTTGCATATATACAAATATATATGTATACATCATCTACTTTATTATTTCCATTGTTTAGATCTTCTAGTACTTTTTTCTACTTGTATTTTTCTCTAAGTTGAATTAAAATCAAAGTGGTAGTCTTCTGACTATTTTTATATTGTGGAATTAATGCTTTATGGAAGTTGCTATTGTGGCTATTAACTATTTAGTGTTTATTGTACACTTAAGGTGATTTGTTTGTTTAATGTTTTTTGATCTGGATTCCAGTGCATCTGATATTAGGTATCCCAATAGTCTTTTGTTGGCATACCCTTTCTATACTTTTATTATAATTATAATTTCGTGTTTGAGAATAAAGATTTATCTCTTGTGAATAGGAGAGAGTAGGATTTTGCTTTATGATTTCCACTTGTTTTCTTGTATATTTTGCTATATTTTAAATATTTTTTTAAAAAATCACTTTATTTTCTTTTACTGTTTTATGATCTATATTTATTCTCCACATTTGTCTTAGTTACTCTTCTCACGTTGCTTGGACAAATACCCAACACTCAAAATGAAGGAAGGAAAGGTTTATTCGCTCACAGTTACTGGAGGTTTCAGTTCATATTCGACTGGCCCAAGGTTGAGTGGAATAGGGCAGAGGGTATCCAGTTCATGACAGCAGAACAGCAACAATCATGACAGAGGCAATCGACCAAACAGGGGAGCAGAGTGCAACAGCATGAGTCTGTCTCTCTTTTTAAATTATATCAGGCTCTCTGCTTTAGCCTATCCACTTTAGGCTATACCCATAATCCAAGATGTACTAAAACACATAATCCCACGTATCATGGATCAAGTCTCAAACTCTAGATCAGTACTAAATCACATAATCCCAGTGGATCATGGATCAAGTCTCAATCTATAGAAGACCCTGCCCCATAACTGTATGTAGCTTTGGGGGGACAACTAGACATAAACCATAACAACACTATATCTTGAAGTTCATAGAATATGTTTCATGTTTTTCATATGTGATTAATAGTCTTTCTTGAATGATAGTCTCTTTAGATAAGAGATATAATGGTGGTTATGCCATTTTGTGTGATTAGGAAGATGAACAGATTTATTCATCTTTCAAAGAGCAAGAGAACATTTACTTATTTAAAACTATCATAAAATGTTTTGTCTGATTATCAGATGAATCCATTAGACATTTTAAGAATCTAGATATAGTATGGGATCTTAATATTATTGTTTTTTATGTACCTTGCAAGATTTTTCTATTTCACCCCTCATTAATCATCCCAAACTATGGTGGAAAAATTAAATTAAACAGAAACCAGAAATTTCTTAGATTGTGTCACAGTAAGATAAACTGTCAGGCATTAATTTTCTATGACAGTATGCAAAGTACTTTATCATTTTTAAAGAAGGTGTAACATGGAAGGTACCATTATTGTAGCCTGCTTTTAGCTTTTGTTGAACACAGTTGAGAAATTAAAAATTTTCATTTTGTCTAAAATTGTAAGAGGAAATGATTGAGAAAAGTCTTTCATAATTGTTAGAGAAAAAAATGAATGCCAAGACATAGCAGCTAAAATTTAGAATACGGATATTCAGCAACTGATGCCCTAAATGAATTTTTCTAAACTCAATAATTGATGAATGAACAGTATCTTGTATCTTTTACTGTTTATGCTACAGCATTTACCTCATGTAAAGAAGTTTGCTATGTTTGAATTCTTACTGGAATTTGCATACAGTAGAAAATTTATTCCTTTTTCTGCATAAATTATTTTTGATATGATAATGCAAAGGAACCCTTGAACTATGGTAAATGATGATCAATGTTGTTTCAAGCAGATATAAATAAATAAAAATGAAGGGAGTTAAGGGTTATATGAAAAGTACAAACATAAACTACTTCAACAAAGGCATAAATTGTTGTAAACACCAGAAAAGTAGGCAACCAATAGAAAAAGCCTCAAAAATACATCATAATGTGCACAGTAATGTTAAAATAAAATTATATGACAAGGTTGGGATCTATAATATGTCAGCATGTGAATAAGATTGATTTGCTTATTAAAATATTTCAGATATGTTAATAAAGCATAGCCAAACTGTTGTATGTAGGAAATGTATAAACATTCATAAATGATAAAGATGAGGAAAGGAACACTAATATCAGAAAATGGACCTGATAGCAGAGAAAGTGGAATTCAGATCACTAGAACATTATATGAGAAAAGCACACCTTTTAATATTTATTTAATTTATTTCTGTATTTAGGACAGGGTCTACAGGGTCTCACTATGTAGATGGGACTGTAGTGATTCTCTTATTTTCAGCTCCTCAAGTGCTGGGATTACAGGCCATACAGTCGCACCCAGTCTCAGCAGGCTCCCAAGCAGGACCTGCATGGCATGCCAGGGGATTAAATCCCACTCGCTGTGCTCTGTCTAATTAGGTGCTTTAGTCTGCTGAGCTGTGAGGCCAGTCCACACATCTTTAAATATTTAAAAGTGCAGTTCACCGTAAAGATAGGTAGTAAAAAACCCCCCAGCATTAATAAGCTAACAATTACTTGCATAAAACAAATTGCAGGTGATAGAAAGAACATCACTGTTAGGATAAAACAATCAAAGATACTTTTAAAATATGAGAGGACACAAAGTAAAAGAAAATACAATAAAATTTATATTAAAAATGTGTGCTCTCTGATAACATTATGCTCTCAAATAAATATTGAAAACTCACAGAAACTGATGATATTTTAAGACTGAAAGAAAATGTTGGTAGTTTCAAAAAAATAAAAAGTATGAAAAATAAACACCTGTATTTTAAGCACACTGTGCTATCAGCTGGACTGTGCTTTTTCTATCTTTTCTACAAAAGTTACAAAATAGCAAATGTAAAAAAACTACTTTTGCATAAGGGCAATAGAATTGTACTTATGCCCACTTATTTAAGGAAAAGGAATACAAGAAGGATAAGTCAGAAGGCAGTGGAAAGTGGTGTGGAAGAGATGAGGACAAAGTCTATTTTCCTGAGTTTACACTGCCTAAAAATACTTTGAACTTTTAGAAATGTGTCTTAGAAGCATATTAATAATCTACATATTTTAACAACTGAATCAGAGAGAAGATAAATAAATTCAAGTGTGTTTCAAGTGAATATTAGAATAATCATGCTGAAGGGAGACAAAAGAACTATGGTAATTCAAGTGAATTTTGAATGCAGTATTTGAGTTTATGCCACCAATATAAGTATAGATGTGAGGAATTACAAACTAATTTTTCAGATTTTTTTTTTTTGCCTTTTTGAGACAGGGTCTTGCTATGCAGTTGAGGCTGGCCTTGAGCTCACTTTTGTAGCCCAGGCTGGTCTCGAACTCACACCAATCCTCCTGCCTCAGCCTCCTCAGATTTGTCTCTTGAAGATTTTGGCGAAACTATGCTGAAGTTATTTTAGATATATTGTTTGACTGAAAAATGAAGAAAAAGGCCAGATGTGGTGGCACAGGCCTATAATCACAGCACTTGGGGTGCTGCAGTCGGAGGCTAGTTGTGAGCTTGAGGCCAGCCTGGCCTACAGTGAGTTCAGTGCTAGCTTGAACTGCACAGTAAGACCCTGCCTCAAAAAAAAGTAGATGTTCATGAGTATGGCAAGATACAGCTAAATACCTAATTTGAGATAAAAATATGCAACATATTAACCACTGTTACCTTCCTACATTTATTTATTTATTTATTTATTTATTTACTCACTCACTCAGGAATCAAACCTGGGACCTTGCACTTGCAGGCAGGTGCTGTGCCTCTGAGCTATCTTCCCAGCCCAATCATTTTGCTTTTTCTTTTGCGGGGAGCGGGAGGTAGCGGGGTCGAGGGAGAGGGAGGTACCAGGGATTGAATTTAAGATCTTGTACCTGGCAGGCACTTATGTCATTGCATAATTTTTCTGGCCCTGTTTTGAAATTTTGTATAGTTGTTTTTACTCCTTACAATAAAAAGAGGGGGAAATGCTAATGCTGAGAATCAAGGTTTTCAGTTTGGAAAATGAGAGATACATTAAAAAAGGAGAAGGTACAGAAGAATTTTTTCCTGAGTGGATTGAAATTTGGTGTTTGAATTCATTATTATATAGATAGATACATAAATATAGATGTAGAAATAAATTCTTCTGAAAGGGTGTAATAGCTAAAGCACCCTAGTAATAATAAGCTCATAAGAAACCATATTCTTAGATCTGGTTGCTAATATTCCTCATGAAAAGGAAGCAAGACTCTTGAAGAAATTGCTGATGTTATGGTTGGCTTAGGTTAAAGATGAACCTGATATATCTTTATGATCCATTGAAGAAAATAATGGGTCAGATAGCTTCAAGGGGTCCCCAGTTATAAAATCTGTGACACCCTGAGTATCAAAATAATTTCAGAAACTATTATAAATGACTGGCAAAATAGGAATCCAAGTTTAATACTGATAAGAGGCACAGAGAAAACCCTCTTTTTAAAAAATATAGACTACCAATTGGCAAAATCATCATTTTGCAATAGTCATATTTAAAATTGACCTTGCAAAGAGTTATCAATGGAAGCTGAATTGGTGAATTGTTTCTTTGATAAGGTGTGCATAGTATTGAATTGTCTACCCTATAGATTATTTATAAGGTACAGGAGAAAATCATAGCTACATAGTTGAATACCTTAGAGTGAGTAAAATGAACATCACAAACCAAGGAGAACAGGACGCTAAATGCATCTCTACATGCTACTTACAAAAAGAAATATCACTTTAGGGGTTTGCAAGCTATACAGTAACTTGTAAATTCTGTAAACATTGTGGGCTATTTAGTCAATGTTTTACTTACTCAATCTATCATTATGAAAGCCAGATGCAGATAATATGGAAAAGAATGAATATTGCTATGTGCAAACAATGATCAGAGAGTGGGACAAATACTTGATAAAATGGTTGTTATTGACCAGCCAGATAGCTCAACAGACTAAAGCATCTGCTTAGGGAGAGCACAGGGACTTGGGTTCAATCCACATACCACAAGCCATGCTGGCCCTGCCTCTCTGGCATGCTGAGAAGGTGACAGACTGAGTGTGGTGGTGTGTGCCTGTAATCCCAGTGCTTGGGAGGCTGAAAACAGGAAGCTCACTAAGAGTGTGATCTATGCAGTGAGACCCTGTAGACCCTGTATTAAATACATTTTTAAAAAAGCATAAGGAACTCAATTAGAAAAAGTCCAAATTATTTGATTACAAAGTGAGCAAAGGACCCAAATAGACATTTCTAAAAGAAGAAATACAAATGTCCAACAAATATAGAAAAGAATGACCAATACCATCTCAGAAATAATAAAGTTACAGTGAGCTGTTATAGTGTAGCCTGTTACAGTGATATATAAAAAAGGCAAAGGATAATAAGTTTTGACAAGGATGTGGAGTAAGGGAACTTTTACATCGAATGTAAAAGTAAAATTTTTTCCTCCCTTTCTTTTTCTTCTTCTTCTTTTCAAAACACAACAAATACAAGTGGCAGGCCAGATTTTGCTACAAATTCATAGATTGCTGACTCATGTGTAACTTGAGTCTAATCAGAGTGCAATATCAGAAAAATGTCAACTGGAAAATCTTCTGTTTAAAAGAATAGAAGGGCTTTACTTTTTTAAAAGTCATTATCTTAAGAAAAAAGTTAAAAAATAGTTATATGTGAAAGAAATCTAGATAAATATGACATGGGACATTGAAAAATGGTGCAAAACATAGTTGATGACAGGAGATGATTTCTGACTTTATACTGGACAAAAAATTCTGTAAAGGATATCATTGGCAAATTTCTCAAGACAAGTATGTATATGAAAGCATTTTATTAAATCTTTAAGTGGATAACTAATATGCTTATGTAGAAAGAAAGTGCTCATTCTTAAGAAACATACTCCAAGGGCCAGAGAGATAGCTCAGTAGAATAAATGCTTGCCTGGCAAGTGCAGGGTCCTGAGTTAATCCCCAGTACCACAAACAAACAAACAAACAAACAAACAAACTTATGTTCTATCAGACTTAAGAAATATACTCCAAATTATTTAAAAGTGATGGAAATGATGTATGCAATTTGTGTGTGTGTGTGTGTGTGTGTGTGTGAGAGAGAGAGAGAGAGAGAGAGAGAGAGAGAGAGAGAGAGAGAAAGAGGAGAGGAGGGGGCAATGGAGGAGGAAAATTAATAATAAAACAAATAGAATAAAATGTAAACAAGTAGTGACCTTGCATGAACCTGAGTATTTGACTGTTCTTGCAACTTATACCTTTGAAATTATTTGCAAACAATAAATTAGTAGTAGATGTATAGTTTTCCATAGTTAGTTAGGTCGCATACATATTTAACAATTACATGAGTTTCTGTGCATTTGTTGTGGCAGCAAAGGAAATGTCAGTTTTTCCTTTTTTTCTTATACTTGGAACTGTGACTATTAGAGAATCTGTGAGATTCAGAGGGGAATTATATGAATAATTTTACTAACTTGAACCATAAAACTAGTGTAGTGCTCAGGGAAATTTATTTCATTGTAGGTTAGCAATACCTCATAAACTTTCTACGAATCTCAGTGTGAGTGTCAAAGTGAATATAATATTGATGTTTTACTTTAGTATCTATCATGCCTTTAGAATTTGTGAGGTGTACATCCAAATGGCTGACACTGACAAAAGTCCTACAAAATGCTGTACATGGTTTCAAGGTAAATCCTGAGGGGATTTGACTGACCTTGTCAAATACAAAAATTATATGTTCTGTTATGTAGGTCTTGCTTTAACTTGGAGTTAGCCACCCAACAGAAAAGTTTAATTATTTATGCCATGAGGCATAAAAAGTAAAGCCAAATTAGTATGCTGAGCTGTAAAAGTCAACAGCTTCTGATATTGCCAGTTCTGCTGATAACCCACTACTATTATGGAATATTGCTCTATGTATATAACTACTTTTCTTAGTTCAATGAGAAGAAATATTTGTACCAGTAGTGTTTAGAAAAGTTATCATGTCTGCATCTTGTACTTGGAGCAACTACTATGAAGACAATATGCATTGTATCAATTATTGTGGCTGTCCTATGAATGTGTTTTGAAACTGTCTCAGTATTCTTATTAAAAGTAATAAAGGGCCTGGTGGGATGGCTCAGTGGTCTAAAGCGCCTGCTTGGGAAAGCTTGGGTGGCTGCAGGGACCACGGTTCGATCCCCGGCACCACATGCTGTGCCAGCCCTGCCCTTGGGGTGGGCTGAGCCGGCCATAAAAATGAGTGAATAAACAACAAAGGTTCTGAAACAAGAAAAAAATAAATTAAAATAAAAATTCTTAAAAAAAAAATTATAAAAAAAAGTAATTAAAAAAAGATAAAAAAAGAATTTGTGAGGTATATTTAGGAAGCCATCGTTAATGTAACTTCATGTTAAATATTTTTCTTCTGATTTAAAAATCATTAGATTTAAACATTTTATTTTGATTCACATAGTAATTGCATTTATTTATTTTTTTAAAATTAAAATTTTAAAAAAATTTTTATTTTTTTTTCTTGTTTCAGAACTTTTGTTTGTTTATTTATTTATTTTTATGGCTGGCTCAGCCTACCCTGAGGGCAGGGCTGATGCAGCATGTGGTGCCGGGGATTGAACCGTGGTCCCTGCAGCCGCCTAAGCTTTCCTAAGCAGGCGCTTTAGACCACTGAGTCATCCTGCCGGGCCCACTAATTGCATTTAGAAAAGTATTTTTTCTTTGTAAAATATGAAGTGGCATTTTCTCAGCTCTTAACATCTCATAGTGTATTTTTGAAAATGCTAAAGTGAATTGAAAATTCAAGTTGGACACTGATTTCCAGCAAACACCTGAAAATGCATATCTATTATATGAATGGATTAGGTGATGAGAAATAGGTATTATTAGTATAATTTGAATTTAAAATAAGTAGCAGCTCCTAAATACAGGATTTTATTGTGTCCTGAAATTAAACTTAACATTTGTGGTGAAGTTTCATTTACAATGTAGCTTTTCAGTGCTAATATTTCAAACTGCAACAATTTCAATATAACATATAGAATGTCATTTTCATAAATTTCCTTATGAGCCAAAACTGATAAAAATATGAGATAGTGTTTAACTCTATGAGCTAAAATTGTGTTCATTTTTATATTTAGTAAATGTTTCAGAAAGTCAAAAAAATAGTTTTGGTAGCTAAAATTGTACCATACATTTATGTACCTTTATAAGTGACATTAGAGAATATATATTGTCTATATTTAAAAGTTTTAGCACATTTGGGATTCAGAAAATTCTGATCTTTCTGTTGCTCCTTAATATTATTTCACTGATGAGCGATGTCTGTGTTAAAAACAGCTATGCTACTTATATATTTTAAAATTTGATTTATATTGAGAAGAAATTTTGACATCCTACAAATTGTAATTCTTCACTTTTCATGAACATGGAGAATGGTACTTGTGGAGTTTTAAAATACTATGTATAGATTAACTCTCTAAGTATTTGGAAATACTTTATTTTCTGCTTCCTCTATTATTTAGGCAGGTATCCTTGGTTCCGGCAACTTTCACAGAACAAGGCTTACATTTCGCATCTTTTTGATGCTTTATGTTATCACAAATTAATGTCTTAGAGAATATATTCTAATTATAATCATAATGTAGCTAATATTTGTCACTTAGTCTGTGTTAGGTATTGTAAACACTTTACACATATTACCTCATTTAGTCCTTAGAATGACCATGGAATATGTTATACTGTCTTTATACTTTTTTATTTTTTACAGACAAAGGAACTGAGACATAAATCTCATATTGCTGGTCAACAATTGACCACTTGTTAATGCCAAATCAAGATTATGATTTGGCCCAGGAGGCCTAGGTTCTCGATACCCAGAATTTCACTAAAAAACCTCTATCTGCCTTATATCTATATCTGTGTCTCTATTTATATCTAATCTATGATAGAAACTATTTTAGTAAAAGGTGATTTATATGATCTGAAGAGAACCAGAGTATATATACAAACTTTCTTAGCTGACTCTTTGTCATTATTAGTACAATCAAGAAAAACTTTACTTTCCAAACAACTATTCCAGTCTCATAGCTTAGCAAAACCTGTTATTTAATGTGACTTGATGATCTTGCTCTAGACATGTTTTATGTACACTATTAATGCAACCTAAAATTATATTTTATAGTAATCTTACTCTGTTCACTAATAGATGACAAAACACCTTTATTTAGTTTATTGGTTTTTTAAAAATTAAGTAGTATGAATCAATATATACTCTATCTTATTACTTGCAAATTTAATGTTGGAATCTCGGTTTGATATATCATTAAAACAATTTTAGCTTATGTATTTTTGGTTCATTTTCACTTTTAGTTTTTCTTAGTGGATGCTTGTAGCACATAATGATAGAATTCCTTGTGGGGAGACGGTATATATAACACATCTCCTTTCCCTCCCCTATTCCTCTTTCCATCTTTTGATCCTCTTTGCACCTGAAAATAGGAAGTTGTTTCCTATTATCTGTCTTTTAATTTGACCCTGCCACACCCCAGGCATTCAGATAGATCAGCAGACTATGTGCCTGCATAGGCAAGCGCAGGGACCTAGGTTTGATCCCTGGTACCACTTCCAGTTTCAGCCCTGCCCCTGGGCACTCTGAGCCAGTTACTGAGACTAGGCGTGGTAGTGCACGCCTGTAATCCCAGCACTGCTGAGGCTGAAAACAGGAAGATCACTATGAATCTGAGCTGCATTTTGAGATCCTCTACCAAATACATAAAAACAAGAACCAAGACCAAACCAAACAAAGCCAAACAAACAAACAAACAAACAAAAAACCCCAAACCAAATTTTGCCTTTCCTCTTAAAATAATATTTTGGGCTTCTTATATAAGACAAACTATGTGATATTTAATTTTGTGTGTCTAATTTATTTCACTTAAAATTATGGTCTGAAGTTATGTTTAGTTTTTCGGTATCTTTCCCAGAGTTGAAGACATCATATAACATTGATACAAGCACAAATTTATAGTAGCTGAATCTTGGGAGCAATCTATATGTCCATCAACAGACGAGTGGATAAAGAAAATGTATTTATACACAATAGAGTACTACTCTGCTATAATGAAGGATAAACTTGAGTCAGTAGGAGAAAGGGTACACTTTATTTTTTGATTCTAACATTAGTATCCAAAGATATAGTTAGGACTGTTTGCTATATCAGTAGTTATTTGTAATTACAGGTTCTTTGCCTTTATCTGGGGAACTGACAAAAATGCTGAATAATAGAATATTGGCAGCAGAAGGGGAAGAAAAGAACCTATAGATTATCACATTGAGAGACCTTTCAGACAAAATTATGTGGGTCTCATTTAGACCCTGATTTAAACAAACTTAAAGCTTACAAGCCTTTAAGATTTGGACATAAAACCACACACTGTTCTAGAAATAGTTTCTCTAGATATGGTTGATTACATAGATGTAATTCTTTTTTTCTTTTTCATAAGTGACTTTCTATTCACATTACTTTTCTAAAAATTTTTTAACAGTTGGTGAAGCTGTTTGTGTTTGGAGATATTTTGTGGCCAGGTTTAAAATATCATATTTTAAATATATGTGATAATTTAGGACCATAAAGGATGCTTGTCCGATTTGAGAATTTTCTGGCTTTCCTTATTTTCTTATATAATATTTCAGTGTGCTAACTAAAATACTTAATAATTTTTCTTAGTAAACTTAAAAATACTAAGACATACCTGCTTTTATCTTTCTTACCTTTCTTTTTGGTATTTTAGCGTCTACAGAGTCTACAGGGTCTCACTATGTAGATCAAACTCATTATGAGCACACACCATCACACCCAGTCTCAATCGCTGGTCTTAACGTGTTCTGGAGGTGGGGCAGGGCCAGCACCATAGGGCCAGGGATCGAACTCCTGCCACTGTGCTCAGCCGAAGGAGGCACTTCAATCCACTGAGTTATTTGGTCCACCCTCCTTTTACATTGCTAAGTTGATTGCCTTTGCCTTTGAATAGTATAAATTCTTAATGCTTCTCAAAATAACAACTCTTCTTTTGAGATAGGATCACAGTTTGAGTTTAGGCTTTCAACTAATCCTGTAGCCCAAGTTGGTCTCAAACTCACAGAAATCCTTTTGCCTCAAACTCCCTAGTGTACCATAATGTTTATTTAATATTTTGTTCTTATTTTTATTATATCTGCCTTTTAATATATTTTGATTTACTGTGATAAGATCATGCTTTATGTTGGCACTTCATTGTCTTTCAGGTTTTCTTTTTAATATTTCTTTAAAATATGTATTGTAAACTATAGCAGCAAGTAAATGTGGCTACAGTTTGATTCTTCATACTTTGTTATGCTTTAATTGACATTTCAAAAATATTTTAACAGTTTCATAGTAATTTATTTTTCAAATCATAGGTCCCTCTGAGAAGTGTAGTTTAAAAATTTTCATCTTAGTGTAGTGACAGAAGCAGCAAGAGACCCTTGCAGAGGCTTAGAATGGGTACAAGCCAGCTTTGTTCATCTGTGAGCTGCCAACACTCGCCATTAAGCTAGTGTGTTGACTGCTGTACCTGAATAAAGCTTGCTTGTATGTGTTCTCAGCTTCTGTGAGTGTCTCTTGCTGTCTCTGTAGTTACACTAGGAACTAACTTACTCTCTTCTTCCTTCCTTCTTTTCTTTCTTTCTTTCTTTCTTTCTTTCTTTCTTTCTTTCTTTCTTTCTTTCTTTCTTTCTTTTTTTCTTTCTTTCTTTCTTTCTTTCTTTCTTTCTTTCTTTCTTTCTTTCTTTCTTTCTTTCTTTCTTTCTTTCTTTCTTTCTTTCTTTCTTTCTTTCTTTCTTTCTTGCCTGGGCTTCACATGTAGTGTAGGCTGGTTGACCTTGGAATTACTATGTAGCTCAGACTGGATTTGAACTCAAGGTGATCCCTCCTCAGCCTCCCAAGTGCTGGGATTACAACTGTGTGTCACCACACCCAACACAGGACTTTTTATTTTTTGGTTGGATTTTATTTCAGGATCATTGTTTTGTGAAAGAGAATATACCCTATACTCTTCTGCTGATCTTATATATTATGAATATTCTCAACAAATCATAAAATTTAAAATAATTATGCAAAAATCTCATCTTATGATTAACCTTATATCTTGTTTTGCTTTTTAAAAAATGTATGTCTGTATTATTCTGTTTCCTGTACATTTTAAGGAAAGTTCCAATATCAGTATCTTTGACCTCTAAACATGATAGTGGCCTATATAGAAATTGTATGCAATGAAATGCATAACACTATACCAATGAGTTTTGACAAATAATGTAATTTGTGAAATCCAAATTCCTATGGAGCCATAGAATATATATTGCGACATGAAAAATTTCTGTCATGGTTCTGTGCCAATTCTTGATTTTGCTGATCTGTTCTATAATTTCATATAAACACTATATTATACATCCTTTTGTAAAAGTGTTTTCTCAGCCACAATGGCGCTTTTGAAATTTATGAATGATATGTCTGTTAGTAACTTTTTCCTTTTTATTGTTGAATATCATTATAGTGTATTACAGTGTATTATTCTAATACATTGAAGTTTTTTTATTATCAGTGGGCATCTAGTCTGTTTATTATTTTGAGCTAATATGAGTAACACCACTGTAAACTTTCTTGCACACTGTACCAGTTGACATGCTTTTGTTTCTTCTGCTTAATACTGAGTCAAAAAGATCTTAGGTTCTTAAGAATGTAGAGCTTTATCCAAAATGTCATTGTATGCTTGTTATTAAGTTCAATGTATTGTTTGTGTTGTTTAAATCTGTTAAATCCTTACTGATATTTTGACTTAAATAACTTAATTGAAGTTATTTAGAGAAATACATAAATTTTTTTCATGGTTATGTTGATTTTGCAAAGTTTTTCTTCTAACTCATCAAAAATTTCACTTTATGTAGTTTGAAAGCTTGTTACTTTCCTGAAATATTTATCCTTTTATCATTATGTAGGCATTACTATTGTTAGTTTTTGCCATGTAGGTAATAGTGATCTGATATATTGACATTATTGTCATTTTACAGAGGCAATGTAGACTTCCTCTCTAAATTTGATCTGAATGTTGAGCGAATGAGCGAGCGTTCTGGGGAGAGCAGAACAGGCTCCAAAATACTGAGAGAACAAGAGACTGCTTGGTTTTTCTTATCACTTGTATAGAATTATTTTTTTTTAAACTTTATGTACTTTATACATTTTAAGCTCTCATGTACTGTTATTTGTTATATTCAGTAAGACTCCTTTTTATACTCAGAAATTTAATTAAATATTAATTAACTAAAAATTAAATATTTCAAAACAACATTCCAAAATTCAAATCAAATCATGAGTTCAACTTAGAGGCCAGAAGTTTGTGTATTATATGTATGAATCTGTAATCAATTGAGAGTACTTGCTTAGTATTGGAATAGCTTAATGTATACAAAAATATCAACTAAGAAAATGTTTCCATGAAAGTAAAGAATTATTAAGAATAAAATTTAACATAAATACTGGAATGGCAAATATATGACAAGAATTTCTAACAGTTTAGAGATAGGATATCGTACAAAGTTCTAGTATGTTGTGTACATGGACAGTGTCCATGACACTTGCTGGTGGCCAGGTGTTACTTGTGGAACTGAGATACTGTTATTTCCTTGATATGTACCTTGTAGACCCAGACAGAGTCATGACCCATAGGGTGCAGGAGAAGTCCATTTGTAGAATATGCTGATAGAAATATTTTGCTGCTGGATATATAAGAATAGTTAAAATAATGCTGTTGTACACCTTTTTTCCCTCTGATTAATTGTTTGCCTTATTTGGTTGGTTCTTTCCATTGTCCTTCATGGAGTTGTGGTCACTTTGATCCCTCTAGAATATCTTTTAGTAGTCTGCGTAAGGTTGAGTTTGTCATGAAATTCTTTAATTGTTCTTTGTCGTGGAAGTATTTCACTTCTTCTTTATACTTGAAAGAGAGTTTTGCAGGGCATGTCACTCTGGGTTGGAATCTGTTTTCTTATAAGATTTGTAATTTGATCCATGCTCTTCTTGACTTGATGGTTTGTAAAGAGAAATCTGCTGTTATTCTGATGGGTTTTCCTTTAAATGTGATCTGTTTCTTTTCTCTAGAGGCTTTTAGTATACTGTTTCTGTGCTGAATTTCTGGGATCTTGATTATTATATGTCTGGGTGTGTTTTGAATTGGGTTGATGTTATTTGAAGTTCTATACACTTCAGTTCTCAGAATGTCTAATTATTTCTTCATATTTGGGAAGGGTTCTATTATTACTTCTGCCCATATTCTTTTTATATCATTGGCATTGACTCCTTTTTTTCTCATTGATGCCTATTAGTCTTACAGTGTTCATCTTTGTATTGTCTTGCGGATATTCAAATACTTTTTCCTGCATCCTAGTTGTTCTTAAGAGATCTTTTCTTAACTTTTCACTAGCTGCAATAGTTTCCTTAAGTTCTGAAAGTCTATTTTCCCTTTCATTCAAATGGTTTTGCCAGCTTGTAATTGAGGTTTTAAGTTCCTGTATACACTTTGAATCTGCTTCCTGTATTTGAATTACTTTCCTGTATGGCTCATTCAAGGATTTCCTCATTTTTCTATTGTTCTCTATTTCTGATCTGATTTCCTCTATTCTTTTCTTCAGTTGTTTCTTTGCTTCAGATGTTATTATTTCAGAAATTTCAGATGTGTAATTTCCAAATTCTTATATGCTGTTGTCTCCTGCATTTGCTCTAGGTGGGCTTGGGGCCTGAGAGCACGTTTTGCTCCTTCTCTTTGTCATTTTGTATAGCTCTGCCTTTTTATCTTTGGTGCAAAGGTTTAGTAGAAGCCGGGTGTGGTGGTGCACACCTGTAATCCCAGCACTCGGGAGGCTGAGGCAGGAGGATCGGTGCGAGTTCGAGACCAGC
>PVJA010003517.1:0-57404 GCA_004027025.1 Myocastor coypus | reverse complement strand
CTTATCTTAGCACCAGATCTGGATCTACCCAGTTCAAACTTCTCCAGGTGGGTGTGGATCAGGTCTGGTTGCTGTGCTCCACTTCTTCCTGCTGTAGCCCTTGAAAGTGGACCAGCTGGGTGGGTCTTGTCTCTAGCATCTCTGCAGGGAAGTTCTGCAGCAGTTTTCCACACTGGGCCTGTCTGATGGATAAAGTTCCACTCACACGCTGTGCCTGTTAGCTGAGTCTGATGAGTTTCTGGTGGGTCACAGGCAGTCTCACTCACACATTGTGCTTGGTTGATGGATTGAATAAGTTTCTGGTGGGCCCAGGGTGGTTTTATTCACAGGCCGTACCTCCTTGCTGCATCAAATGAGTTTCTGGTGGGCCTAGGGCAGTCCCACTCACAAACCAGGACTGGTTGCTGGGTGGAATGACTTTCTGGCCTTTCCCCAGGTGGCTTGCTCACATGCCAGGTCTGGTTGCTAGGTCTACTCCTTTCTTAAATATTTGATAGAGATAATCAGTGAAACTATCTGGTTGGGCAATTTTGTTTGTGAGGAAGATTTTAACTGTGTATTTTCTGCAATAGGTAGGTAGATATGTTAGGGATATCCCTCTATTTTATTCTATTTTGTTTTATTTTTTTATCCCTCTATTTTAAATGAGAGGATTTTAGAAAACTTTTAAAAGATTCACAAGTACAGCTATTCCTGAACTTTGGGATTCATCTTGTCATTTTCCTAGTTTATAATGGCATGAAGATGATACACATTCAGAATTTTGAACTTTGACTATCTTGCAAGGCTGGACAGCAGCATTAACTGTAGCTCCTAGTTAGCTAAAGTGAACAGCTATTACTGTATAATGCAATGTTGCTAATCCACAGTGTTGGACAAATACATTTATGTACTAGTTGATGTACACTCAGATGTGTTCTGTGTTATGGCTATTGAGAAGAATGTTGTAAGTGAACATGAATATACAGATATTTCTTCAACATACTGATTTTAATAGTTTTTGGATATGCACATCCAGTAATGATATTTTTGGGTCATATGTTAGTTTAGCTTCATTTTAAATTTAAGCTATGTACTATTTTTTAAAGAATAAAAGCTGTGGTAATTTACACTCTCACCAATAGAGTATCAAGGTTCCTCACCAATATTTGTTAGCTTTATCTTTTGGTAATATTCATCCTAACATATATGGTGACTTGTGGTTTTAATTTGTATTTTTCTGGTGGCTATTGATATTGAAAATCTTTTTATTTAACTGTTGGCCATTTGTATGTCTTCTTTTGTGAAATGTATTATCCTTCTCTTTCTCCCATTTCCCACTTCTCATTTTTCATCTGGTTGAATCCAGGACCTCATGCATACACCGCTGAACTGTACCACTAGCCAGAGAATCTATTAATTCTAACTGTGGTTATATCTAACTGTGGTTTGATACTCATAATGCAACTTCTTTCTAGTCTCACTTTACCTCAACCCTTCCTAGCCTGACTATATTCAGATGTGCACGCGTGCACACACACACACACACACACACACACACACACATTCTTGTAGTTACAAATCTATTTTAAGTTGCTAACTGAATTTTCGACACATAAAATAACTACATTTCAATGTCAATTTCATGTTTTTGATGCCACAGTTTATATCTTTTTAATGCTATATGGCTAGCCCTTAATAAGTTACTGTAGCTATTATTATTTTTAATTATTTTGTCTTTTAACCTTCATGTAAAAGATATATGATTTACATGCCATCGTTACATTAGGGCAGTGGTTCTCAACCTGTGGGTTGCGACCCTGGCGGGGGTCGAATGACCAAAACACCGGGTCGCCTAACGCCATTGGAAAATACATATTCCCAGTGGCTTTTTAAACCCATGCTATGCCATGGTGAAATGTTATTTATTGGAATTAGTTACAAATATTTCTCAACAGGGCAACCCACTCAGGTCCCCTTCTGTCCCTCTTCCTAGACAGAAGCTTTCTTTCTCTTAATAAATCTATTCTGCCCATAAACAAAAACAAAAAAAACCCCAAATATTTCTCAACATATATAAATATTGTTTTTGTGATGAATCACTATGTTTAAATTATGTTTGATTTATAGCAATGAGAATACATAGTGCATATCAGGTATTTACATGTGGAATCATAACTGTAGCAAAATTACAGTTTTGAAGTAGCCACCAAAATTATTTTTTGGTTTGGGGACACCACAACATGAGGAACTGTATTGTGGGGTCATGGCATTAGAAAGGTTGAGAAACACTGCGTTAGAGTATTTTACCAGTGAGATTTTTACTTTTATTGAGTCTTCTTTATGTCTTTGATAGAATATAGTTGAATTTGACACATCCTCTCATCTCTCAGATGCTTTCTTTTAATTGCTATAGATAAGCAGACTATGTTAATGTAATTGTCAATGTGTTTGAGTTTGACCATGCGTTTTTGAGTTTTAGTCTATAATTTTCTTAACCATTTTTTGTCTCCTTAGCTGCCTTTGTATTGTTTGAACGTTTTAAGTGAATAACATCACTTTTCTATGTTATTACCTTTGTCATTGTTAATATATTTAAATATAGGTCTTGTATCTTATGATGTATTTTATTTGTGTTACCTTTGTTTTTCATCCCTCTTTTTTCCTTTTCCTATTTTCTTTTGGGCTATGTGAACTTTTTTTAGTATTCATTTTAATCTTACTTTTGATTTTGGCTACTATGTCTTTGTAAGTTTTTAAAAAGTGATTATTTTATGGAATTTGAAAATACATATTTAACTTTTATCATCAATATTTTCCCACATGGATTAGAATGTAGAAACTATCACATTTTACTGTCTCTGTATATACTGTAGTTTCTTATGTATTACATCCATATTTTAATGGAAATACAGTAGGCCTTGTTATTTTTGCTTTCAATCATATGTATTTCAAAAATAGAATTATTTTAAAGAATTAAAAGAACAGAATAGATATTCCATTTCATCAGATATTACATTATCCTATCTATCATTTTTCTTTCATATTTCCATTTTAAAACATACTTACTTCCCTTTATCATAGCCCCTTTCCTCTCTTAACCTCTGAAAACCTGTACTCCACTTCTAAAATTTTGTCATTCTAAGAATGTTTTATGAGTGAACTGTTTACATTTAAGGTACATTTGGGCCAGGCAGATAGCTCAGGAGCATAAATGACTGCCTTGAAAGCACAAGGTCCTGAGTTGGATCCCTGGCACAAAAACACAAAACAAAACAAACTAAAACAATAAACAGCCCCCCCATCCAAAACATTTAAGGTAGTTATGATTAATATTTTTTATTTTATTATTAATTTTCTGTTTGCTTACATTTCTTATGCCTCCATTTGTCTTTATTTGCTTGCTTCCCAGGGGTTACATGGCTAATTTTTAGGATTCCATTTGATGTACTTATGGTGCTCTTGAGGGCATCTCATTATATAGTTTTCCTGTCAGTTCCTGTGGCTATTTTATGACCTTTAATGTGAAAACTTAGCTTTCATTTATATTTCTTTCCCTTACTTACTTTTACATATCATTGACTTGGATATCATTTGATGTTAGTGCTTTTGTTTCCATTATGCAGGGCCTTTGTTCTTTAATAACTAAAGGATATTTTCAACACAGGTAGATTTCATACTTGAGTTTTACTTCTACCAATATTTGAAAAATATGGTACTACTTTTGTGCATCTTTGTTTTCAGATGAGAAATTTATTGTTACTAAAATTGGTATTAAACTCGGCATGATGACATATGTCTGTAATCACAGCCTGCAAAAGGCTGAGACAGAAAGACTGCATTAGTTTAGAGCCGGCCTAGACTTCACAGTGAATTCAAAGACAGCCAAAGTGGACAGTGAGACATTTTCTCAAAAACTACCTCCAACAAAATGGGTATTTTTCTAAAACATGGAATTTCTCTCTGTCTGTTTTCAAGTTCTTTTTCCTTTGTGTTTAGTTTTTAGAAATTTAATTATGTTGTTTCTTGGCATGGATTTGTTCAGTTATGTCCTGTTTGAGGTTGGCTTAGTTTCTTGAATTTCATTTCTTCAAAAATTGGAAGTTTTGGGACACCCATTCAGGACCCCCCTCCTGTCCCTCTCTTGGACAGGAGTTTTCTTTCCCTCAGTAAATATGTTCTGTTCATTAATAAAAAAATTGGTAGTTTTCAGCCAACTTTTTAAAAAATTCTAGCTGGCCAGATAGTTCAGCAGATTAAAGTGCCTGTTTACACAGTTGCTGAGTCAGCAATTGCGACTGGCTGTGGTGGTGCAGCCTGTAATCCCAGTGCTTGGGAGGTTGAAGACAGGAGGATCATTATGAGTCCAGTCTGTAGTAAGAAGACCCTGTAGACCTTGTAGTAAGTACATTAAAAAAAAAAATTCTGTTAGCTTCAGCTTTTATTTTTCCTGGGCTTCTCGTAATATAAATGTTTGGTTTGTTTTTTGTTCTTTGTAATCTTTAGGATTTTGTTTGTTTTCAGTACCGGGAGTTGAACTGAGGACATTTGCTAGACAGGTGGTTATTCTACCAAGTGATCTTCCCGGCCCCTCCTTTTGCTTTTTAATTTTAAAAATTCTGTTGATTTTTTTTTCAGTCTGTTTTCTCTTTTAAAGATTTTATTGATCTGTCAGAAGTTTTATTGATCTGTCCTCAAGATTACCACTATTTCCATTTATACAATGGAAACATTCTGCTTTGTATTCAATCCAGTTTTTGTTTTTTTGATTTTCTGGTTTTAAAAATTCCTTTAGTTTTTGGCTTTAGCATTTTGGTATTTCAGGGGAATTTGTGATTGCTTGTTGGAATATTTTTATTAGGCCTACATTAATATTCTTGCTAGATAATTTAACATCTATCCCAGAGCTGGCATTACTTGATTTTCTATTATTCAAGATGTGATTTTCCTGTTCTTAGTATAACAAGCACTTCTTTTTATTATATCATGACATCTTGAAATTTATATTACCAGCATCTGGATCTTGTTTGAAATATTTCAATTTAGCAGGTAGTTATAGAATTTGGGTTTAGCATTTTGGTTGGTTAGCAAGATTATTCTTTTTATGGAGAAGGGCTGTCTGCTTACTGTAAGTACTGTTTAGTGGGTCACTCTTGCTGTCAGTTACAATATTCTCTATTACTGACCATGAAACTTCTGTCCCACCAGGGAAAGAATAACCCTACTTTTTGTTGTAGGTTGGGGGAGGGAAATGCAAAGTACCTTTTTCTGTTGGAAAGTGTCCTGAGGCATTGAGCTTCTTAGTCACTAGTCAGTATGCCTCTCTGTCCCTTTCAGAAATCTCTTTTGATTGTCTCTTTATACTATTTATAGGGTCTGCTGGGAGAAGCATGAGACAGTTAATCTCTACTATATCAACTGTTCAGCTTTTTGATGTTTTAAACTTTTGATGTTTACTTAAATTGTTTAACTTTCTCAATTAAAAAATTATTATGTCCCTCAAAGTGCTATTACTGAGACAGTAAAGCAGTTTACGAGACACAGTATATGCTGTATTGCATAGTAACAGTAATGTAAAGCTATTTATTACATCACTGTTTGTAAGAGTGTATTGAGAACCCAAATAGAATTATTAAAACAAATGCTTATCGGTACAATAGAATACAACGAAATGTAGCTTTTAAAATCTAATTGGCTATGGAATGATCCCCCAAAATTTTTCAGTCAAAAAATAAGTGCATTTAGGAGGCTTAGATCAATAGCCTCCAACATTACCAGCTTCACTGGTGGCCCACTGCAATTGCAGAACATTTGACTGTATGCTTGCCAGGCAAGTACTTATTCTGCTGAGCTATCCTCTCAGCCCTTGATATAACAGATTTCTAGAGTTGGTCTTTATATTATAAATTTGATTAGCCTAAGAAACTGCTTTCTTTTATGTGCATATACTTAAAATTATGCATTGCACCTGGTTACTTCTCAGTAAATCTGCAGTAGGAAATTAGAATCTCTTCTAGATATAGCCATTAGAATGGAATTTAATATATTAGTTAATTACAAAATTAATTAAATTAATTATAAATATGTTAAAATTCAAGAGACGAAAGGGAAGAGAGTGTCTACTAATTTAGAAGCTACTAGTAATGAGATTAGAGTCTATGATCATGTTTGTTCCTGAGCCACTGAAAAAGCCATTTCTCTCAATGAACAGGACTACCTACATTGTATATATAAATAACATAGCTTTTTTTTTTTATCCACTCCTTAGTTGAAGAACATTTGGATTATTTCCAAGATTCAGCTATTATAGATGCTATCATTATAAACATGGTAGCACATATATCACTGTGCTATGACATTTTAAAATTTTTCTTAGAAGATAAACATAAGGGAAACAATTGGGTCAAATGAGACCTTCAATCTTAGTTTTTGAGGAATTTCCACAGAGGTTACGCCAGTCTATACTCCCACCCACAGTGGAAAATGGTTCTTTTTTCCCTATACCCTCTCCAGCATTTGTTATTGTTTGATATCTTAGTTATTTTGCTCTTGTTACTGGGACAAAATACTTGAAATCCCACATTAAGGAAGGAAAGGTTTATGTAGCTTACAATTAGTGGAGATTTTAGTCCATACTCAGCGGGCTCCAGGCAGACTGTACATGGTGGTGGAAAACAGCCAAACAGCAAGAACAAAGGGAGGAGGAGTAGCAGCAAATGGCAATGGAGAGCAAGTCTGTCTCCCTTATGTTTCATTCAGCTATTTGCCTCAGGCCAGGTGTAGCCCATAATCCCAGCACTAGATCAGGAATTAATCACAAATTCCAGAAGTCCACCCTATGACCACATGAGGTTTTGGGGGGACATCTATGCACAAACCATAATATTTGATTCCTTGATAATAGATGTTATTTCTGGGATGCGTTAGAATTTCACTGTTATTTTAATTTGTATTCCTGAAAGACCAGTAATGTTGAACATTTTTCATATGTTTATTTGCTATTTTGATTTCTTCACCTAAGAAGTGTTATATTCATCTCATGTGCTTATTTTTGGATTGAGTCTTTAAATTTGGGAGTTCTGATTTTTATGAGTTCTTTTTTTTTTTTTTTTGAATGGCCAGCTCATTCTGCTATGGGGTTGGGACTGGCTCAGCATGAGGTACTGGGGATCAAACCATGGTCCCTACAGTTGCCTAAGCTTGCCTAAGCAAGCACTTTAGACCACTGAGCCATCTCAGCAGCCCTTGCCCTTTATAAGTTCTTTTTTTCTTTTTTAAATGTATTTGGTACTGGGTCTATGGAGTCTCACTATGTAGATTGAACTCATAGTGATTTTCCTGTTTTCAGCCTCCAAAGTTCTGGAATTACAGACATGTACCACCCACCCAGTCTCAGTCTCTGTCTCAGTGGGCCCTGAGGGTGGGGCTGGCACAGCAAGCCAGGGATCAAACACTGGTCGCTACACTCTGTCTAAGCAGGTGCTTTAGTCCACTGAGCTATCTGGCTGAGCCTTATAAACCCTTATAAGTCCTTGATAGTAATGCTTTCAGGAACAGCTGGCAAACATTTTTTTCTTACTCTGTGGGTTGTCTCTGCATTTGGTGGTTTCTCCTGCTATTCAAAAGTCTTGAATAGATCAAATCGCAGTCATTAGTTCCTTGTGATAGTTCCTGTGTGAAGGGGGTTTTATTGATAAAGTGTTTACCTACACCAATGTCTTCAAGATTTTCAGCTATTCTATCTTTCATCAGATTAAATATTTGTTTTGATATTCAGATTTCAAATTTAATTCAATGCATGGTGAAAGATATGGTTTCAATTTCAATCTTTGACATGTGCAGAGCCAATTTTTCCATCATCATTTATTAAAGAGGCTTTCTTCTTATGAAGGTGTTTGGCACCTTTGTCAAAGATAAGATGCCAGTGTATGTCTAGAATTGTTTGTGGATCTTCTGACCTGTTCTATTGTTTTTTGAGTCTGTGCTTTTGTTTCTTTTTTTTTTGGTGCCAGTACCACAGTTAAAAAAGAAAGATCAGCAACTTTATAGTATGTCATATGAGAGTTGTGATGTCCTCTGCCTTGCCTTTGTTTCCCTTCTCTTCTAGTTCCAGATGCATTTTTGATTGTTTCCTGTAATTCTGTGAGATATGCTATTAGAATTTTGATTAGAATTTCATTAAATCTGTATAAGGGTTTTGGCATTATAGCCATATCACTATATTAATTCTTTCTACCCAGCAGCAAGTGATATTTTTCCATTTTCTGATATGCCTTTAATCTTTTCTTTTCAGACTACTTTAGTTTATAGTGAGGATGTCTTTTACATTCTTTGTTAGATTAATTCTTGTGTTTCATTTTTTCGGATGCTATTATGCAACATGTTTCCTTAATTTCTCAATGAGTTTGTTATTCATGTACAGGAAGACTATTGATTTATGGGTATTGACTTTCTATCCAGCTACCTATACTGAAATTGGTTACTATATCTAGGAATTTTTAGTAGATTTTGGGGGGCTCTTTATGTAAGATATTGTATTTTCTGCAATTGTTGATAATAATTTAAGTATTTCATTTTCTAATGTTATTTCTTTTATGTCTTTCATCTTACTGCTCTGGCTAAAGTATTCAGGACTACGTTGAATGAATGGAGACAGTTGACATCCCTGTTTTGTTTTTGATTTTAGAAAGTTTTCAGTTTTTGTCTATTTAGTATGATGTTGGCCCTTAGTTTGTTATAGATGGCTTTAATCACACTGAGATAAAGACTAATTCTGGTTTTCTTTAGGGTTTTTTTTCCATCATTAATGAGTGCTGGACTTTGTCAAAGCTTTCTCTGCATCTATTGAGATGACCATATGGTTTTGTCCTTGGCTACGTTAATATGGCAGATTGCATTTATTGATTTATGCATGTTGAACCATTGCAGTTTCCATGGGATCAATTCCACTTGATTGTGGTGTATAATATTCTTGATGCTTTGCTACATTCTGTTGCTAGTATCTGATTGAGGATTTTTGTATCTATGGTCATCAGGGAGATTAACCTGTAATTTTATTTACTTGGGTTCTTCTCCTACTTTGGTATCAGAATAAATGTTTGCTTCCATGAATAAATTTGTGAGTATTGCTTCTCTCTAAGTTTCATTAGAGTTTGAGAAGTAATGGTGTTAGATCTTTTATAAATTTCTTGTAGAATTCAGTGGTGAATCTTTCAAGGCCTTGACTTTCTTCTGTTGGAAGGTTCTTCATTACATCTTTGATTTCACTGATTGATACTGGTTTATTTATGATTTTTGTATCTTCTTGAATCAGCTTTGGTAATTCATATATATATTTAGAAGCCTGTCCATTTCTTCTACATTTTCCATCTTATTAAAATACAGGTTTTCAAAGTAGGTATAGATGATCTTCTGGATTTTTGCATGGTCCATTGTGATTGCACCCTTTTCATTCCTAATTGTAGTGATTTCAGTCTTTTCTTTCCTCTTTTTTTGGGTTGGGTCAAGGTTTGGTTTGTCAATTTTATTTAATTTGTCAAAGAAGCAAGTCTTTGATTCATTAATTGTTCATACATTTTTTTCCTTTTAGTCTTTAATGTGTTAATTTTTATTCTGATCTGTAATTTTCTCTCTTATACAGATTGGCTTTCGTTTCAGCCTGTGCTTCTTTTCCTAGAAGTTTGGTGATCACCCTTAAGTTGTTTGTTTGCACTTTCCCTGTCCTCGTAATATGAGTATTCACTGGTGTAAAATTTCCTCTTAGTCTACTTTCATCATATCCCTTAAGTTCCAGTATATTGTGTTGTCATGTAGAAGCTATATAAATATTTTAAAAATTTTGTCTGTGGCCCACTGGATGTTGAGGAGGGAGCTATATAATCTCAATGTGTTTACAAATTTCTTGTTGTTTCTTTTGCCAATGATTTCCAATTTCATTGTACTATGGTCTAATAATATGCATGGAATAATTTCATTTTCTTTCATTTACTTAAGCATTTTCTATGAGCTAGGATGCGGTGTATTTTGGAGACTATTCAGTGCATTGTTGAGCTGAGGAAAATGTACATTCTAATTATGTGGGGAGGACCACTGTGTAGACATCTAACTCCATTTTTAAAAAAGTTTAGTTCAGTTCTAGTGTTTCTTTTCTTTTATTTGCCCAGATGCTCTGTCTTTATGAGAGTGGGACATTGAGATTCCTCAAGATAATTATATTAGTGCTTATTTAATTTTTTATGCGTGTTAATATTTGTTTTGTATAGTTGGGTGCACTATATTTGTTGGGTATATATTTATGATTATTATCTCTTCCTCTTGAAATGTTTCATTCACAAGGATGTAGTAACCTTCTTTGTCTTTCTTAATCATTCATGGTTTGAAATTCACTTTGTTTACAGATAGACTAGCTACTCCTGCTTTTTTCCAGGGTTTTGTCATATGGAGTATTAGTTTGTATCCTTTTTCAGGGTATAGATTTCTTTTTCAATTAATTGTGTTTCATGTATGCAGCATATTGTTGGATCTTGCTTCTTGACTCATTCTGCCAGTCTGTCTTTTGATTGGTGTATTTAAACAATTAACATTGATGGTTATAACTGATACATATTGACTTATTCTTGTCATATTATTTTCCTGTTTTTTGGATACCCCGTTTTTCTCCTCTTGTTTGTTTGCCTTGACTGTTGGATTCCTCTGTTATGGTTGGTTCATGGAATTTAAGTCTAGTATGTTCTTCAAAACATTTTCAAGTTCTGGTTTTGAGGTCATAAATTTCCTCAGATGTTCTTTGTCCTGGAAGTATCTTATTTTTCTATCAGTTTTAAAAGATAGTTTTAAACCTAGAACCTGATTCTAGACTGAGGGTTCTTTTCCTTTAGAACTGAAATGCTTCATTCAAGCTCTCCTTGACTTAAGAGTTTGTGCTAAGTCAGCTGTGATTCTGATAGGCTCTCCTTTATATGTGATTTGTGTGTTTCCCTTAATAGCTTTTGTAATTCTATTCCTTTGTGTGTGTGTGTGTGTGTGTGTGTGTGTGTGTGTGTGTGTGTGTGTGTGCAGGGTCTCGTATTCCTGTGTTGAATTTCTGGAATCTTGACTATGATGTTCCTAGCTGTAGTTTTTTTGGTCGTGGATGATTGGAAGTCTATGTGTCTCATTTATTTGTATGTCAAATTCTTTTTGTGTATCAGGAAAGTTTTCTACTATGACATCTGTGTGGATTTTGACATTATTCAAACTATCTTGATTTTGCATTGATTTCAATCAATCTTATATTGTTTTTCTTTGCCTCATCTAATCTAGCAGATGCTGTATTGACCTCTTATGGTCCTGTGCTATTTTTAACAACACATCCTTTTCATGTTCACTAAGAGCAGTCCTGTCCTCTATATCTGAGATCCTGGCTTAATCTGCTGTTCTGCTGTGGATACTTTCAATGGAATTTTTTATTCTCTTGATTATCTGCTTGAATTTGCCTGGGTTCCATTTCTTTCCTTTGTTAAGTATTCATGGCTTCCATAATTTTCTTAAATTCCTCTTTTTTTTTTTTTTTTTTTTTTTTTGGTTTTGTTGGTTCTACATTCAATAAGTATGGTTTTCATTTTGGATACCATCTCTGCAGTTATCTGAGAAATTATTTCTGAATTGATTTTTTTCCCCCAGGGACTCATTCAGTTACTTTGTTGTTACCACTTCAGAGAGGCCATGTGGGTGGCTTTCAGATCATCCCACTTCATTTCTTCCTGAGTTTGCTTTTAGTGAACTACATGTCTGGAGTTGCATCCTGTTTAAGTGTCTTCTGGTTTTTTCTTTTTTTTTTTTTACTTTAATTATAGGTGTGACACTTTTAAATTATCTATGGTAGGTTGCATTACTACTAATGTTTAGTACCCTTAGGAAATGAATACTTCTCTAAGGTACCTTCCTGGTTTTGGGTTTTGATTCTTCAAGTTGTTGGGCATGAGAAGTTGCTGCCTGTTTTGCCCAGGCCTTGGTTTTTTGGCACTGTGTTACTGTAATTTTTTTTTTTGTGTGTGTGTGTGACTCTTAATCTGAGTCTTCAAAGACAAGGAAGAAAAGCTCCATAAAAATTATGACACTTTGGGGTATTTTGTTTTCTTTAGATTTTGTTATATATTCACAAACCTAGTTCATATAAGGTTAGAGGATAAGACACACTTGGCTTGCAGCCATCAGCATACCTTCCTCAGGCCTGAGCCCAGCTTGGAGCCACTAGATGGACCTGAAGGCCATTGTGAGTTTCGGGCTCAGTCATCCCTTCTCCGACATGGCTTCCAGCCAAATGATCTCTTGAGAGGGAGAACTGAGTCCTTCAACTTACCACCATCTAGTCCAGCCCTTCAGCGTGCTGTTCCCATCTACTACTGCATTTTTTCATGAAAGCCTTGGGTCACCAAGAGTCGCATTGTGTCCATAGTTTTGAACCGCTCCTTATATGCAGCAAGTCTTGTCTCAGGGAAAAGGTGACACTGGCTGCCTTATTCCTCTGCATTAAAATTCCTTTCTTCACTTTCTCTATGGGCTTTAATTTATGCTTGAGATCCTTCTTAGCTCCAGGACATTCCCTGTCCTCCTTGTCTCATTTATTTTTTTATTTTATTTTATTTTTCTCCTTGTCTTGTTTACTTTGCTACATTCCAGCATGTGGAGGGCAACTCTGAGAGAGACTCTTTCTCTGCTTCTCACCACTCAACAATCTTGGCGCTTACTCTTAATTTCTTATTAGTACTCCTATTGGTAAAATTTAGCAGTAACACTGGGGTTAGGGGAATCTTAGAAATTTAGGAATAGCGTAGTGTTAAAAATTTTGTTTACTGAATTTTGGATTGTTAAGGGCAGCAGTCATATCATTTTTATCTTTGTAATGTCAGTCACTAATTCAAAGTCTGTCACAGAGACAGTGGGTCTCATAGAATTATTTGTTAAGTGTTTTGCTTGATGTTACTTTTGAATACAGAAGTGTAATATAAGAATAAAGTTTCTCCTTTTGTCTTGCACCTACAAAAAGTTGAATTTTCAGTGTTTTAGTGTATATTTTCATTTATGGGAGGACCTACTGATCCTATTCAGCTTCACCTATAGGATATAGTACATTTTAAACAAATATTTTCTGATTAGTAACCATTAAATATGCTATATTTAGTCTTAAAATGTGTCATTGTAACTAATTGGTAGTTTCATTGATTTACTGTTTGTTATATATGTGCTGCCGAAGTGAGCATAATTTACTGTTTATGATTTTAAGTTTTACTTACAATTCATGATGTATCTTCTGTATTACAGCATCAAACACTTGGCTTGTTCCAGAAACTAAAGGAGCTATTGTACAAGGTGGATATGGTCATACGAGTGTGTATGATGAAATAACAAAGTCTGTTTATGTTCATGGAGGCTATAAAGCATTACCAGGCAATAAATATGGATTGGTAGATGATCTTTATAAGTATGAAGTTAACATAAGGACTTGGTGAGTAAACTGATTGAAAGTATGATATCGAGAAAACTTGATAAAGATGTATTTTATATTTTTATAATAATCATTTTAACTAAACTATTCATAGGAAAATTCTTGAACCTTTTCTTTATTTCAGCTACTCACATCTTATCATGTAGCAGTGGAACCAAGTAAAAAATTTTCTCTTTAGACATCATTGGTACAAATGACTTACTTTAAAATGGTTTCATATCCCATAGAAATTCTTCTTTGTTTCTTATACTAATAAGTGCTGATAAAATGTTCATTTTAATGGACAGTTCTTTTTAACTGGTAAAGCTTTGAGGTTTTATTTCATTTGTCTTGGATTTGTTCTTATTCACACTAATTTAATTGATATTTATAAATTTAAACATGATTTCTTTGGTTTTTATCATCTAAATTCTTATGAACTACAAGTCTTGGATTTTGGTCCATTTTTGTTTTTTGTTGTTGAAAAAGTGCTATAATGGCACTGGTCTTCTCATGTACATGTGAAGTAATTCTTTGGGTCATATACTTAAAAGTGAAATTGCTATGTCTGATTTCATTTTCAACTCACTGTGATAAGTTCAACCACAGGCTATGAATACCTTAATGTTGATAATATGAGGATTTTTGCTATTACCAATGTCTCAAAAAGACAAAAAAAAAAAAAAAAAAGCAGAAGATAATTTCTCTCTCTCTCTTTTTTTTTTTTTTGTCTTTTTTTTGAGACAGGGTCTTGCTATGCAGTTGAGGCTGGCCTTGAGCTCACTTTTGTAGCCCAGGCTGGTCTCAAACTCGCACCGATCCTCTTGCCTCAGCCTCCCGAGTGCTGGGATTACAGGCGTGAGCCACCACGCCCGGCTCAGAAGATAATTTCTGATGCTGAGTGGAATATATAGAAATACGAGGTGATAAATCCAATAGATTATCACATAAAAAATGGTAGGGCTAGGGAGATAGCTCAAGTGGCATAAGTGCCTGCTTGGCAAGTCCAAGGTTCAAGGTCCTAAATTTGATCCCTGGTCAAAAAAACAAAACAAAAACAACAACAACAACAACAAAAACAATTAGAAGTAATGATATATAACTCAAAAAGAGGAATAAATTAGTGTGAAAATACTAAATACTAAGGTCCTTGCTTATTTGGAATTGATAAAATTAATATTATATGTTGATTATTAAGGATCTATAATGGAATAATAATCTTATGTGAGTAGTCAGAATAATGAGTGATAGCTAATAGATTTTCAAAAAGGAAAGACAAATAAAAATAACAAAACGGGTATGGAAGGAATTATAAAATGGCATACAGTTCTTTTTTTTTTTTTTTTTAACTTTTTATTTAGTCTAGTTAAATCCAGAAACTTCAGTTTTGAGTCCTCAAAGGTGGCTTTCTGGGCCTAATAAAGTTTCTTATCCTATAACAGTTGGCATCTTGTAGGCTTCTGCTGATGACCCCAGCTCACCCTAGGACAGCTTCATTGTACGAGTTGCAAAGCTCCAGTAGATGATTCTTAATTATCTAAGAACTACCCAGAGACTGAAATGCAAATGAGAAGGCCATAAGAAATGGAATCAAACTAGATCATTAAGGGATAATGGGCTGGGAGATAGCATAATTTTGTAAAAATAATATGAAGGCAAAACAAAAAGTAACAAAAACCAGAAATTCAACTTTCACAGGCGTTAGAGACACGGGAAAAGTTTTTAAAATCTTAATATCTAAAGAGGTTCTGTATATATATATATATAATTTCTTATTAGTTTCAATAAGAAATAACAATGAGACAGTTTCAGAACATGTTAGTAGCACAACCAGAATAATTAATATGATGCATATTGTTGTCTTTATCTCAGTTGTTCAGAGTACAAGGTGCAGACATTTTAACTTTTCTAAACACTATTGGTACAAATATTTCTTCTCACTGAACTAACAGAGAGTAGTTGTAAGAAATAACAATGTGACAGTTTCAAGCACATGAGTAGTACATTTGCAATATTTGATAGTTGTCCTCCAATTAGTTATGCAGAGCACAGGGTGTAAACATAATTTTTCTAATAGTTATTGGTATGAAAAAATTGTTTCTCATTGAACTAAGAGAAGCATTGTATACATCATCCAATATTTGATAATCGCAGTGGGTTATTGGTAAAACTGGCAATGTTGAAACCTGTTGATTTAAGCCTTTTACAGCTCAGCATTCTAAACTAGCTTTCTATTTTATGACTTGTGGTTAAACTTTTCTGCTGGGTGGTTAAGGGCAAGTTTAAGCAAGACCTGTATAGCAAAACATGTAATTTTTGTTTCTCTCAAGGTCAGTCAAATCCCCTCAGGATTTACTTTGAAACCACATACAATGCTTTGTAGAACTGTTATCAGTGTCAGCCATCTGGATAAGTCACAGCCGATGCTTGACCAGTTTGCTTTCTGTGAAAGCCTGAGAGAATGTTTTCTCTCTAGGTTACTCTCCTTTGGCACACTATATATCCTCAGTCCCTTTCCTCTGTAACCCCATAATCTATTTGAACAGAAAATTTAGGAAATAGAATGTTACAGCACAGGTTCTCTTATGTCCTGAGTCCTCACTGACCTTGAAGGGCTAGGGCTGAAATATTTGCTATCCTTGTAGCCCTTCTTTTTCTCTAATTTTTGGTCTGTAAACTTATATTCTTAATGCTTCCCCTTCCCCTTGACAGAGATTTGTCTCCCTATTTTCTCTTGCCTTTTGTTTTGCACTTTAACTTACTTATAGTTTGAATTTCTCATATAAGGCATAACATGTGAATTTAAGCTAGTGTCTCATTTATTTGACTTAATATTGTGTTCTTAAGGTATATTAATTTTCCTACAAATGATTCAAGTTTATCCTTCTTGATGCCAGAGTAGTACTCCATTGTATATGAAAAAACATAATTTCTTTATGTATTCATCTGTTGATGGACCTTCAGGGTGCTTCCAAGATTATACTATTAGAACTTGTACTCCTACTAGTATGGGTATGGTGGTATTGTTGTAATGTGTCTTTACCTAGAAGCAGAATAACTGGGTTAAATGGTATTCTAATTTTAGATTTTGAGGAATCTCTATACTTATTTCCATAACGGTGATACTAGTTTACATTCCTACCAACAAGCTTCCTTTTCCCCTGCTAGAACAGCAGTGTAACTACAAAGAAAGTGTAAAACAAATAAATATATGAAAAAAAGAGATGTGAGGTAACAGCTCAAATAAGGAATAGAAAGCTCATATATGATAGTTCCCAAAATCATAAAAAAACAACAAAAATGATAATGTGTGAAGACTAAAGAGACACAATCATGCCTAAACAACATATACCAAGATTTAAAATTGAAATCACTAGATCACATAAGGCTACGTTAATAAGAACAAATGATAAGCAACTGTTGAGACAATATATTTGAAAAATTTTGTGAGCCATTCAAATTTTATGAAAAACAAAATTTTGCAGGAATAACACATGGCAAAATCAGAAATTGAAATGATCTTATTTCAGTGACATAGAATCTGTAATTATAATAATCGTGCCTTAAAACAAGTAAACAAAATACACAAACAAATAAAAACATGATACAATGAAAAGCTCTTCAGGTCCAGATAACTTCATGGATACATTTTTCTGGGAAATTACAAAACAGTAAAATCAAAAGTGAAAGCTCATAAAGTATTTTTGAAAAGTTCAGTAGAATGTTTGGGAAAAATTCAACATTTTCATAGTAAAAAGTTATGAATTAAAATATCAGCAAATTGCTTACATAGTAAGAGGCATAAAACCAAAAACTTTATTACAATGATTACAGTGAAATGCTGAATGCTTTCACTTTAAGTCTCACTAATTCAACATTGTTTTGGAGTTTTCAGCCAGTGCAACAAGGCATTTAATAAAATATAATATAGCTGTATGTGGGTAATAGGCTGCCACATAAAAGATCAGTACAAAATCAATTAACTGTAATTATGTATAACTGGAGCAATGCAAAATAAAATATCTTAAAAGCAGTGTAACTTATTTTGCCATCAGAACATCAACAAACTCTGAATAAATCTGATGACATATACGAATGATCTTTACCGGAAAATCATAAGCTTTTATTCTGAGAAATTGAAGAAGACCTAAGTAAAGGACACAGTATAATCACTACTTGAAGGACTCAATGTTATAGAGACATCTTTTCTGCTCAAATTGATATAAAAGTTTAAGATAGTCCCAAACAAAATTCTAGTAGATATTTTGCTATTAATTGACATGCTGATTTTAAAATTTATATGAAAATACAAATGATTTACTACAGCTAAAAAAAATTCTAGATGAACAAAGATGGGAGATTTCTCTATCAGTTTGTATGATTTACTGCAATGAGTAATTAAGGGTTGTTTTAAGGATTGGGAAATAAGCAAATATAGGAAATAGGAATTCCATAGAGATACCTATTTATTATTAACACTTGACATATGATAAAGTTGATGCAATGGAGCAGTTTTATTCAGTAAATTTTTCTGGGTCAACTGGATGTGCAATTGGGAAAATCACATATTGAACCCTACCTCACATTAGACACTAAAATCAGCTTCAAATCAATTGCCATTCTTAATGTGAAAGGTAAAATGGCAAATATTCTAGAACATTACACATACAAGTATCCTTATCTTCATGAGTAATGAAAGATTTTTAATACTGTTATTTAAGTCTTAAAAATGATAGACTTAGTTATTTTATTTTAAAAATGCCAGTAACAATGTGGAAAGGCAGGCTGCAATAAGGGATATTTCTAATGCTAATGCCAACAAAGGACTATTATTTTGAAAACACAGAGAGGTACTAAAATTCTTTAAGAAAATGTTAGACAACTAATAAAGTGAAGAAGTGACTTGGACAAGTATCTCAATAAAGATGTCTCTGTGTTCAAAATATATTTTAAATGATTCGCCACCTTATTAACTGACTAACATTGAGGTCTGAGTTTGATTTCACTTCTCATATTTGACTTAGGCTATTTATCATAGTTTGACATGCTAAAAGTGAATGTAGTTATTAAAATTCTTTCTTAGTGATACTTTGAGAAAGTATTGAGACAAGGTTCAGGATACAATCAACGTCATTGCTGCTGCCTTACTACTTCACATGTTGTTAGGTCTTTTATGTTTGTTTTCACATATAAAGAAGAAAAGTGATTATTTTTTACTTATAACAGTTCTTGTTTCTCACAAATGGTGTTTTATATTGTCCATATGTTCTAATGGTTAATATATTTTGCCAGGAGACTTCAGCTCTGCTGTAAGGGTTTGAATGTTTGGGCCGTTTTAGTCTGAACTTCTTAGCCTTTTTAAGTGAGACATTTTATAGCATACATATAGCATGCATATATATATATATATATATATATGTATATATATATATATAATGAATATTATATACATAGCATATATAATGAATAATAGAAGCACACATGCACAACCACATAAAGTATTGCAGTAGAGACATTTATTAAAATAAACATAAAATGTTTATTTGTATATCCCAAATGCTTATTAGTCCTTGAACTCACAGTGATTCTCCTGCCTCAGTCTTCTGAGTGCTGGAATTACAGTTGTGTGCCACCACACGTGGGATAAAATGTTAATGTAGGCAAGAAAGATTGTTACATTTGTAAATGCCACATTACGTTTTTAGTTTTGGAATTTTGGAATGCGTGCTTAAAGTCAAACATTGATAATTTAAAGAAATACTTATCTATGTAGCTTTAATTTTAAAGGTAATTTAAATGTGTGGAATATGCTTTTCCTATTTTTCTATTACAAATTGAGAAATATTGCATATGGACAATATATTATAAAAAGCATATAAATATAGTTTCAGAGCCATAATAAAATGAACATCTTGCCCACCTGAATCAAGTAAGAGGATATTATAATAACTCAGAAATCTTCCTGTGTCTCTTCATGATGGTCTCCCACTACTTAATCCCCCAAAGAGGTAACAACTATCTTACTATAATATTATTCTTCATTGTAAACATTTCACCCTCCATATATGGATTTGCAAGGTAACCATTTAGTTGGTCTGCTTTTGAATTTTGAATTTGTTATTTATCATTGTATGCTTTCTTGAAATACCTTTTTATGTTTTTGAGAGGTGACACTAAAAGAAAAAATAATAAAATCTTTTAAATGTTAAGTGTTGTAGAAGAAAAAGAATGTGCAAGGAGAATAGAAACTTTCAGGTTACTATATTTAAAAAGAATGTATACAGACTTCATTGAGAAGAAATCTCAGTGAGGCCTGAAATGGATTAGGGAATGAACTATGCATATATCTGACCTAAAGAGGGACTACTGATTGTACGCCCTTGAGATGGGAATGTCATTGTCATTTGAAACATTAAGAGAGCCTGTATAGCTGGAGTACAGTGTCTTGGAGTGGGTTGAGAAATGTGGTAGGAAATAAGCTTAGAGAGATAATTAAGGAACTACCACATAGGGTCTTAGAAGCTACTATAAGGCTTTCACTTTGGTATGGCTAGCCACTGTGGGTCACTGCAGAGGGCGACATGTCTGACTTCAATTTTGTCAGAAATAATCTGGTTGCTGTGTTATGATGCAAGAACAGCAGCAAAAGACCATTTATGAGACAAATACATTAATAGAAATGTGGTATCAGGGATCAAATTGGCAATGTGAAATTGATTATAATTTTTTTAATTCTTTATATTTACAAGACAGAATTGGAGTTGGATAAATGAAGAGGTTGAATGTGGAATAGATGATAAAGGGGAAAAGGGAGAGAAGAAAGAGAAAAGGCGAGGGGGACTGGGTAGGAGGAGAGTGATGAATTTGATGCATGCCTCAACCAGGCATTTGGCTACATAGGGTTGACATTAATTGAGATGATGACTATTGTGAGAATAGGTGTAGTGTAGGGAAAGATTAGCTTAGTTTTAGACACATTTAAAATGTTTATTTTATACCCTAAATTTGTTAAACAGTAAGACACAGGAGTTTCAGGATCTAGATACCATTTATCTGGTCAGAAAGAACCTGGTCAGAAAGAATCTGGTCAGAAGCAACCTGAACAGATACTAAAAATGAGCAGTTCATGACATAGCAAGAAAACAGGAGTGTGAGTGTGAATCAAAAGCATATTCCAAAGGAGAATTCATTATAAATTGTTATAGGCAGAGTAATAAAAGTTGAATCCCTAATGCTAAAATTTAAAATGGTCCAAAATGTGCAAGCTTTGGAGCATAACACATTGCCACGAGAGGAAAATTCCACTGCTGACCTCATGTGTTATGTTGTAGCCAATACAGACATATTAACAGGCACACAAGAAACAAATGAAAATTTTTTTGTCTTTTTTGAGACAGAGTCTGCTATGTAGTTCAGGCTGGCTATAAACTCACTAAGTTTTTCTGAGATTGGTTCTAAGGAAAGGATAAAGCAGTATAACAAGCAAAGGCAGGGAGGGCAGCATAGTTTGTTTCTGTTTAAGCTTGGTTAAGTTAACTAATGTTTTTAAACTGACAGGAAAGATCTAGAGGTAAACAATGACAGAAGAAATAAAGAAAAGATTCGCTAAACGAACAGGCTTAAGAAAATGAGCAGTTGTGGGGTCTAACAAGCCTAGACAAAGAAGTGCATACTTAGGAAGCTCATAGACATTTTGTTCATAGTAACTGGAAAGATAGGAAGTTGTATGAATATAGATGTAGATAAATGGAGAAAGGCCATAGAACTCGTGCAAATTTTGAACTATCATAGTGAAATAATTAGCTGGGAATGAGGATGCTAGGTATAAGAGGTTTGTATTCTTAGGGGAAAAGATGAAGTATAATATGATTACTTAGGAGGCAGAAGAGTGAATGAGTTAAGAGTTGTCTGGGAAATTGTTGACAGAATTGTCACATGAGAGAAACCCTAATGTGTGAACATAGATTGTTTTTATAGTTTCTCTTCTTCTGTGGATGGATCTTTCAATTGTCAATTTTTGCTATCATGAGTGACAACAGGATAAATATTATTGTGCATCTTATTATTTTGTATATATTTTCTAAGTTATTTACATAGCAGTGTAAATATTTTCATTTAGTTTCTTTTGTTCACTTTAAAAATTGCTGCAGTCTTCTCTGCCTAAGAGTGTCAATACTTGGTCATAGAGACAGTCATTTCCAGTTTTATCCAGGTACACTCTAGTGTCATTTTACTGATTTTCATTAGCCATGTGGTGATTGTCAGTTTCATATCAACTGTAATTTCTCACAGGATTTGTTGTTATTTCATTTAAAAATTGTTTTGCCTGTAATCCCAGCACTCGGGAGGCTGAGGCAGGAGGATTGGTGCGAGTTCGAGACCAGCCTGGGCTACAAAAGTGAGCTCAAGGCCAGCCTGAACTGCATAGCGAGACCCTGTCTCAAAAAGACAAAAAAAAAAAAATTGTTTTGCTGATAGGATAATGGGTGATGATATGCAGTTTTGATTTTAATGTGAATTTCCTCAACTACTAATAAGAATAGATCATCTTTTTATACTTACTAGTATCTAATTCTTCTTTACTATTTTTCTCAAGTATTCTGTCCATTTTATCATATTTACTTAGTGTACTTCTTCACATTAATCTATTTTTAGTTTTATATTTTGAAAACTTCTTTTCTCTGAGATTGTGGAAGGATTTTGTGTGATGTTTGAGGAACAGAGCTTTTAAATTTTAATGTCATTGAAGTGATCAAGTTTTTTTATAATGGTTTGGAATTTGTGTTTTCTTTAAATTATACTTTTCTACCTAAGTGTTTTCTTTATTGCCTTGCATTTGTTTTCAAATTTTTTTAATTGAGCTAGGGTACATTTTTAAATTATTATTATCATTATTATTATTATTACTATTATTATTATTATATCAGAACAGCGCTGCAGCATATAATGAGTACATTCATTCATCATGGGGGGTTGTGCATGTGCAGAACTCATCAGAATTCCTTTTTAATCCCCTTTTAGGCCGCTTCCCTCCAACCTTTCTTCAGTTCTTGCAGTCTTTTCTTCAAATCTCTCTTCCGTTCCTTCCATCCCCATACTTCCATCTCTTGCCACCCTTCACATTTGCTCAAGTTCTTCATATCTCTGCCTTATTTTTCTCCTTACTTACACTTCAGATTTCACATAAATTGAAGTAGTGTGCTACTCAAGGTTGTGTGCCTGATGTATTTTACTTAAGACTATGTTTACAAGATACATCCATATACCTAAAAAATGCTTCATGCTTATCCTTCGTTAAGGCAGAGTTTTTTAAAAATTTTATTTAAGGAAGGGTCTACGCAGTGTTCAGAGTCTCACTACTAGATCAGACTTGTAGTGATCTGCCTTTTTACAGCCTCCCAAGATCTGAGATTACAGGCGTCACCATGCCCAGTCTCAATTGCTGTCACAGGGAGTCCTGGGGCTGGGGCTGGTATGGTAGGCCTGGGGATCAAACCCCTGGCCCCTGTGCCTACTTGCAGGAGCTTTAATCCACTGAGCTATTTGGCCAGTCCAAGCAGAGTATTATTTTTAGAGTATATAAATACTACATTTACTTTATCAGCTTTGCTGGTGATGGTCATATATGCTTCTTCTAAGATTTAGCTATTTGAACTTTCCTGTTATACCCATGGGTATATTTGTATTATTGTAATATGATGTTTTTAACTCTTTAGGGAATATAGCTAGAAGTGGAATATCTGAGTCAAATGGGATCTTTACTTTTAGTTTTTGAAGAATCTCTTCTATATTGTTTTCCATAGTGGCTCAATCTATTTATACTCACACCAGCAGTAGAGAAGGTTTTTTTTTTTTTCCCTTTCATTGCAGCCTTGCTAGCATTTGCTATTTATTGACTTCATGATAGCCATTCTTTCTGGAGTGAGATGGAATTTAAGTATTGTGCTTACTCTATAGAACTATCTCCTCAGCCTCTAAATTTGCATTTCTTGAATGGTTAATAGCGTTGAACATTTTTTCATGTATTAGCTATTTTCAGCTTTTCCCCTCAGAAGTGTCTGTAATTTAAGATGCCCATTTTTGGAGTGAGTCATTAATTTTGGAGTTTAATTATTTTGAGTTCTTCATATGTTATATGTGTGGAAATATTGTTCACTTTTTTATAAGTTGAGTCTTCACTGCTGATGGTTTGATTTTCTGGGCAGAAGAATTTTATTTGAAGTAACCATATTTGTTTATTTTTGTAGTATATTCTGTGCAAACAAGGCTTTATTAAAAACGTTTTCACTTATACTCACATTTTGAAGACTTTTATCTATTTTGTCTTCTATAAGACAAATGTTTGGGTTTTAATACTTAGATTACAATCCATTTGATCCTATCTGAATTTAGTTTAGTTCATGGTTTAAGATATGGGTTCAGATTGGCATTTGGAAAGCCGGTTTTCCCATCACCATTTGTTAAAATAGGATCTTTTCTCTAGTGAAGATGTTTGGTTACTTTGTTTAAGCTAAGGCACCTGAGTGTGCCTGGAGTTGCTTCTATATCCTCTATTGTTGTATTAATGTACAAGTCTGCTTTTTTGTCAATATTATGTTTTTATCACTGTGCCTTTGTAGTATATTTTGAAATTGGGAATTGTAATGCCCCCTGCCTTGCTCTTGCTGTCCAGAATTGCTTTTGATAGTCTAGGTCACTTCTGGTTCCATATGAATTTTAGGATTGTTTTCTCTAGTTCTGAGAGAAATGCTGTTGGTATTTTGTTTGGGATTATATGAAATTTGTATGATAATTTTGAAAGTATACTTCACTATATTGGCTCTGCCTATCCAAGAACAAGGAGTATCTTTCTTTTCTTTTTTTTTTTTTTCATTCTTTATGTATTTGATACAGGGTCTACATGGTCTCACTGTGTAGATTGGACTCAGTGATTCTCCTGTTATCAGCCTCCCAAGTGCTGGCATTATAGGCACACACCACCATTCCCAGTCTCAATCGCCATCTCAGTGAGCCCTGGGAGCAGGGATGGCACAGTAGGCTAGGGATTGAACCCTCAACTCTTGCATCTGCCTAAGCAGGTCCCTTAATCACTGAGCTATTTGGCCAGCACTCCATTTTCTGATAGTGTCTTTGACTTTCTTTTTCAGGGCACTATAATTTTCACTGTAGAGGTCTTTCACTTCCTTGGTTAGATTAATTCCTAAATATTTCATTTATTCCTGATACTATTGTAGAAGGTATTTGCTGTAGCAGCTTTCTATGAGGTGACCAACTTTCCACTAACTGTGAGTCACCTTTCTTAATTTGGGATATTGGGTATTGGGTCCCAGCAATGAAAGAATTATTAATGATCTGAATTCGTGCAGAATCTGTTGTGACTTAGCAACAGATTTTCATTTATAATTATATAAATATGTGTTTCTTCCTTGTTTTGATAAGGTTAGCTAAGTATTTGTCTTAATTTGTTTATTTTTTTAAAGAATAAGGTCTTGCCGGGCATGGTGGCACACATCTGTAATCTCAGCACTCGGGAGGCTGAGGCAGGAGGATCGGTGCGAGTTCGAGACCAGCCTGGGCTACAAAAGTGAGCTCAAGGCCAGCCTGAACTGCATAGCGAGACCCTGTCTCAAAAAGACAAAAAAAAAAAAAAAAGAACAAACTCTTTTTCTCTCCCTCTCTCTCTCTCCCCCTCTCTCCTTCCCTCCTTCCCTCCCTTCCTCCCTCTCTCTCTCTCTCTCCCTTTCTGAGACAGGGTCTTGCTATGCAGATCAGGCTGGCCTTGAGTTCACTTCTGTAGTCCAGGCTGGTCTCGAACTCACATGGTTCCTCCTGCCTCAGCTTCCCAAGTGCTGGGATTACAGGTGTGCACTACCATGCCCAGCCTAAAGAACAAACTCTTTGATTCATTGTTTCTTTTTAAGCTTTTAGTCTTAATTATATTAATTTTTCCTCCAATGTTTAAATTTCCTTCCTTATATCAGCTTTGGGTTTGAATTGTTCATGTTTTTCAGGAAAATTGAGTCACATCATTAGATTATTTGAACTCTTTTTTTTTTTTTTCTTTCTCTTTTTAATGCATTTAGGGCAAGGGATACAGGGTCTACAGGATTTCACTACGTAGATCCGACTTGTAGTGATTCTCCTGTTTTTAACCTATCAAAGTGCTGGGATTACATGTGCCTGCCCCTATGCCCAGTCTCAATCACCAGGTGCTTTAGTACACCGAGCTATCAGGCTGACACTCCCTTTTTTTTTTTTGTGGGAATTTACTACCATAAACTTCCTTCCTAGGACTGGTCTCACTGTATAGCAAGGGTTATTATGTGTTGTGCTATAATTTTTGAATGTAAGAAATAATTTCTTCAATTCTTTTGTGATCCATTGAATTTGGATACTTTCTGTGGTATATTTTGCCATTAATTTTTAGTCTTATTGCACTTTGATCTGATAAGAGACACTAGTTTTGATTTCTTAGAATTTACTTAAGTATGTTCTATGGACTAGCATGTGGTCTATTTTGAAGAAAGTCCTATGTGATGCTGAGAAGAATGTGTATTCTGTTGTAGGGTAGAATACTCTATACATAGATACCTATTAAGGCCACTTGTTCAAAGATTAGTTTCTACTTTAGTATTTGTTGATTTTGTGATCTGGTTTATTTATGTGTGATTGTTGGTATCGAGGTCTCCATTTTATTTATATTGGTGCATATCTGATTTTTAAAATTTTGTTTAATTTTTAAAACAAAATCTTCAGACAAAAGCAAAAGTTACAGTCTATATCATAATATATAAATGACCAAAATATACCTTACAACACAAATTATAGACAGAAAGAATTCTCCAAGAAGAAGAAAAAAAACACATAAAAGCATGAAATTTTCTCTTCCCTCAATTAGTAGTCATATCTGATTTTTCATGAGAATTAATACTTGCTTTGTGAGGTTGGGTGCACTGGTATTTGGTGTGTATATATTTATGATTGTTATCTCTTCCTGTTAAACTGTTCCTTTAACCAGTACACAATGATTATTTGTCTCTTCTGATCAGTCTTGACTTCTTTTTATTCCATTGAAATAGCTACCCAAGGGGTATAGTTTCTGGTCTGTAAGATAAAGTTATGTCTAGTTATGTAAGAAATGCCTGAATCATTTTGCCTAGTGGTGGTGCCATCTCTCATTCCTGGCATCAATGAATGAAGATTATTGCTGCTCTGTATCTTTGATACCTTTGGACATTGTTAATATTTTTGATTATAGTTTTTGTAGTCAGTATGGCATTTCACTGCTATATTTTTATTTAAGTTTCCTTGGTGATATATAATGTGGAGTGTCTTCATATACTTATTGCACAGTAATACATCTCCTTTAGAAAATTGTTTGCTCAAATCTGTTGGCCATTTTAAAATACATTGTTTTCTTGTTTAGTTTAGCAGAAGCTTTTTGTATATTTTGGATATCAATTATTTCTTTATTTTATTTTATGGAAGGGTCTACAGGGTTTTCAGGGTCTCACTATTGGATCAGACTAGTAGTGATGTGCCTGTTTACAGCATCCCAAGGGCAGGGATTATAGGCTCACACAACCATGCCTAGCCAGTAAGCTCTGGGGGCAGGGCCTACAGGACAGAACCCAGGATTGAACCCCCAGCCCCTGTGTCTTCTTGCAGGCACTTTAATCTGCTGAGCTATTTGGCCAGCCCTCTGCTTATTTTATTTAGAGTCTTGCCTGGACTCTTAATGAAGTCTGTTTGATCCTCTGTGTATACTCTCTCATGTTGTTGCTCCGAGATTACATTTTGGGAATATACACAACTCACTCTTGGATGATAGTTTTATTAGGACTCCCTTTTACTCTGAGTTCTGTTTTGCTTGCTCACATATGCCACTGAGCTCTGTTTTCACATTCGGCTATTAGTGTCCACTAATTGGTGATTGGTGAGTGATGGTTCTGTTGTTTTCAAGAGAGCTGTTGGAACATGGACTGCTTCATCATCTAGTAACTGAAATTTACTTGAATTCCTTTATAAGAAGTTGTCTCTGAGGCCCATTTATCAGGTTTATTCTAATACCAGAAGACTTTATTAGCTCTTCCTCATTCTCTCGGGAGAACTCATTGCTGGCTTGTGGTTTAGTTTATTACCCCTAACTAACTCTTTATTTTTCTCTGTTGTTTTTGGGTGTGGTTTTAGCTTGAGATTTGCTAATGCTTTTAAAAAATGAAGTAAGCAGAGTATTTTATTTTCTTATACTGGGGAAAACCTCTGTGCCAGTGTTTAAAGTGATACTGCTCTTATAAGTAGCCTGCTGCACAGGGAATTGGTCTTTTAAATTTGCCTGTTCTGGCCTAGAATTCTGTCTTATGAGAAATTAGGACAAGTAGGCATGGTTTGATGCCAGTATTCTGTTTTGAAGCCTGGTGAGTGGGGGCTGAGTAGAAAACTAGTGTCTTTTTTTTTTTTTTTTAATAGGGCTGTCACACCAGTTTGAGGAAAGGTGAGAGGAAGGGGGCATGAGAAGAGCAGGCGGCCTGACAGTGAGGTGTCTGTCACTGGACTGGTATAAGAGCTGAGTGATGAAGATGTTTGTGTAACTTGTATTCTTGGCTTTAACCACCTAGGGTAGAAGTTCTGTTAATTCAAAGTAGTCTCGCGCATGCATGCATGTGTATTAGGATGGAGGGAGTATGAGTGGATCTGGAAGTAATGGATCTGACGCCATATACATTTATATTCTTACCAATATTTGTTGATTTTCTTAGTATTTCCTTATTTCCTGTTACTCTTAGTAAAATTTTGTGAGACTTTAAATGTGTGTGTATAACTTTTTTATTAACCAAAATTTTTTCTTTTGTGAGAGTGGTTATAGTAGTCTTCATATTACCATCCTAGAAATCAGACTCATATTCTATAAGCATTAAATAGTTACTACATATATCATACAACTATAGCATACAAAACAATCATTTTTACATTCTGTGTTCCAAAGATGTATTCAGTATAGTTATAAAATATTGATTCATATTACCATATATGTAAGTATTCATTCAGAGTAACTTTGAGCATATATTTGTAGAATTTGTTCTCAACTATACTTTATTTTTTATTTTTATTATTATTTTTTTTAATATTATGGCTGGCTCAGCCTGCCCTGGGGGTGGGGCTGGTACAGCATGTAGTGCCAGGGATCAAACCACGGTCTCTGAGATTGCCTAAGCTTGCATAAGCAAGCACTTTAGACTGCTGAGCCATCTCGCCAGCCTCTCAGCTATGCTTTAATTAAAAGAACTTTATGCTAATTGTGGTATTTGTTGAAACTACATTATAATTATCAGTCTTAGTTACACAAAATATGGCTATATCTAAAAACAGTCTTAAACAAAAGGATCCACACATAAATGAGGACAATCGTATGATTCCATCTAGTACAGTACAAAGGAACAAAACGAATCTATCATTAGAGTCAGGACAGTAGTAGTGTTCGGTTGTTTTTGATCTAGGTCCTGGTACTTACATTCATCTTATGAAAATCTATTGGTTTTTAGATTTATGCTATCTGTACTTTTGTGAACATTATACTCTACCTACATGCAACTTAATATGTTTATTAAAGTGTCCATATTAACTTCATAGTTTAAACAAAATACAGTTCAGAGTAAGTTCATTACATTTAATTTTACTCATTAATCCTGATGTTTTGGTCCTCCAGTGTGAAGAAAACTTGTTTTTTTTTATTTTTATAAATAAAAGTAACTTAAAATATAAATTAATATGACTAGTAATGACTTTGATATTCATGTATCATTAAAATATTTTAAAATGTGGAGACTCAAGTATTTCTTTCTAAAAATTGAACCTTAGTCATTTATGTGTTTTTAAAAAGCCATGTCTTTTCCTTCAACTCCAGGGAACCAACCCTTTATAAAATGTTATTTTATATAAAGGGGGGTCTTTTTATCCTTTGTAATACATTTTTAAATTTTATTCTGTAGGACTATTTTGAAAGAAAGTGGGTTTGCCAGATACCTTCATTCAGCTGTTCTTATCAATGGAGCTATGCTTATTTTTGGAGGAAATACCCATAATGACACTTCCTTGAGTAACGGTGCAAAATGTTTTTCTGCCGATTTCCTGGCATATGACATAGGTATGTATCTGTTAGGAATGTATAAAGTAGGAAATATCAGAAGTTTTTCATGTAGAGATTCTTAAATATTTCTATTGTAGCATGTATATATGTTATTTTAGGAAGAAATTTAGTGATAGATTATGAATGACATTCTCTCTAAGCTCAGCATAATACAAGTATAGAGTCAGGAAAATACAAGTGCTAGAATAAGTTAGTGGTGGAAACAGTGGCATATAGAAATGTAGGTTTAAATGTCCATTCTGAAGCTTTTCTGTATATGTGTCCCTATATAACACTATTGTGTTTGTGGATATATTATTTTGGGAAATGGATATAGAGTTCTGTCAAGATATGCAAATTACAAGTAGGAATGCAAACATTTTAGATTCAGTAGCAGTGTAAAAACTTACATTTATATAAAGTTATATTTAATAAGCGTAAGAATCTAGAGAAATGATTATGGAAAAAGTATAGTTAAAAAAATAAGATTTTGACATAAAATAGAAACTCAGAATGTACCTGAGAAAGAAGACACCTACCTAAATCCTCTTCTACCAAATCATAAATATAACACATTTATATTATCCATTTAGTTTCAATTGCTGCTTTTTGAATATTTAATTGAATATAATTTTTGAAATAGTTTAACTTTCCACTAGAGCGTTGTAATAAAGACTATTTTTGTTTGTATCATACTAGTGATAAAATCTAGTTGATACTGAGATCAGCCATTTAAAAGACCAACAGGATAGCTCAGCAGACTAAGCACCTACTTAGGTAACTGGACATACCAGGATTCCATACCTGGCACCATATTCTACTTTTCCACCAGCCCCACCCCTGTCGTATTGAGCCAGCCACCGAGACCTTGCATAGTGGTGTGTGCATGTGATCCCACCACTGGGCAGGCTGAAAACAGGATCACTACAACTCCAAGCTGCATAGTGAGACCTTGTACCAAATATGTAAAAAAAAATTAAAATGAAAAAAATGAACAATTTAAGTGTGAGCTGTTTTGTAAGTTGAGCTGGGCATGGTGACATATACCTGTTATCCCAGCAATTGGGAGGCTGTGGCAGGAAGATCCTTGTGAGGTTGAGGCCTGCTTAGGTGGGCTACAGGAGCAAATTCAAGGCCAGACTGTACTACATAATGAGACCCTGCTTCAAAAAAGTAACAGTATATAACAACAAATACCACAAACTATTTATTAGTTGACAAATTTGGAATTGATTTTTATTTATTCCATATAGTTTAAAATTATACTTTAGGGGGCTGGAGAGCTAGTTCAGTAGAATAAGCACTTCTTGGCAAGTGCAAGGGCCTGAGTTCAATCCCTGGTCCCCACCCCACCCCCCAATTATATTTTAGGCTTGTCAGAAAAGCTAGCTGAGGTTAAAAACTAAGTAGAGGTTTATTTCAGAAGAATAAAGGAGATGTTCAATTATAACTGAAAGAAATGATAGCAAATTTAATTTTAGCCTAAAATCGGGAACACTTTCAAGTTGCAGGTAAAAGTTATTCATCGTACTTTTATTTATTAAATACCTTCTAAGTGGTAGGAACTAGATTCAGGGACCTAGTTACAAAATCTATAACCTCTCTAACTTTATGACAAGACAGTATTTTCTTCATTTAAGAAGATTAAACAGACAGGAATAGCAAGAACTTGTTCATAATAATGTACGCAGTAAGTGGTAAACCTAGTTTTTGTAACTTTTAATGTGTGGTAATCTTTCTAGTTGACTATGCCACACTTACTAATTGGGACTAGTGCAGTGGTGGCAAACCTATGCCATGCGTGCTGTGACCTGCAGCATGTTTGTTATTATTGAAAGCTCTAAAAGGCTTGTCATTCTTGGTCTAGTGTATGTTTTTAGTACCACATACATTCACAGAAACTATATGTTTAGTAATACTTATTTCTAAATGTGGTGGATAAAGAGCAGTAAATATCAATTTCACTTGTCAAGTAAAATGCTTAGACTGGAGGAACAAAAGTTGTATTTTAAACTGTTTCATATGTTGAGAGGATTTTTTGTCTTATAACACTGACAAAGAAAACATGGTCTACCTTATAATTCAACAAAGAACAAAAGTGTTTTACTTCATTTGAATATATGTATATATTTCCTAGAAAATTTCCCAGTGTATTCCATATTGATTCTACTGAGTTAGCATCATCAAATGTTGGAATATTTTCTTGAGAACATTTTCATCTTATTTTTTAGACATTAGAATATCTCTTTAAAATAATTATTTTACTCTGGGGTATGTTTTGTGGAAATAGTTGTATGAATGGAATAATGAAAAACATTAGAAAATAGCTCTTCTCTAAAAACATATTGCTAATTTTTCTTTTTAGTGTAGTACACCAGAACTTTTGGCATATTTACCATATGTTACATTGCTTTTATAGAAATAGGAAGATTTCTGCATTTCCCAATATTTCTTTGTAATAAAATGTACAATTTGAATTTTACTGTTGAAGCAACTTTTAAATAGTGAATATCATTAATGTGTGAAAATACAACCTTGGTTTGTGTGTTGTCATATTATGCATGATAGATGTAGGTGGTGTATACTTGTGATTTTTAAACAGTTGTATCCTAGAATCTCCTGTGAAGGTGGTTGGGAAAAAAAAGAGTTATGTAATCAAATTCTTTGAGATTATGCAGTAGATATCTATATATTTTAAAAAGCACTAAAGTGCAGCTAATAATAGAATCAAAAGTATTCAGTCAATCTAGATCAAATATATAATATGAGGCATTACTTAGTGAGCCTGTGTATCTAGTTCAAAGCAATTTCAGTTTGTACATCTGGCTCAAAGTGAAATTTTAGAATTTGAAACTTCTATTATTTTTGTTATTCTTCTCGATAGTATAGTGCTTTCAGAAAGTCACCATGTTACCTTTTTCAAGATTAAAAGATTTTTTAAAGATAGTCTTCTAATCAAAATTCAGATAGAATTATGAAACAAGAAAAACAACTTATTAATAGTATTTATCTTCAGTTAGATAAAAGATAATAGAAATATGAAAATGTAATTTCCTGTGTTAGAGTATTTCAAAAGCAGAAAGAAATAGGATTTATATGAAAAATATATCTTGGCAGAATCAGAATAGCAGACTCTTCAAGTCAGATTAAATTAATAGTAGCAAAAAAATTCCCTTAACAGAAAGTTTCTCTCACAACATGAATTTATTAATAGATTAATATTTAAAACAATTTTTAAACACTGAATAATTGTATTTTTAAATAACTCATACCAATTTTAATTGATAATATATAATAACCATTTCATAATAGTGGGGTTATAGGTCATGATACTCTTAAAATGGACTGGGACAATGACCCAGCAGCATAAGAGCCTCCTTGGCAAGCACAAGGTCCTGAGTTTGATCCCTAGTACCAAAAAGAAAAGAAAAAAAAAAGAAAAATAGTCACTTGTTGTGAAGCATACAATACACAATTTTATACAAACCTATTGGAGTGATATGTAATACTATACTAAGCACAAATTAGAATTTTCAAAGCTTTGCTGGAGTGTTCCAAACAATTTGGTGACTTAATTTAATATGATTTGATACAAAATTATGATCCCTGGAGAACACCACTTCACACTCTGGCAGGTTCTCCATTACTTGGGCTGCTGATACTTTCAGCATGACCAGTATAGTAGGAGATTACCTGTGGACTAATCTGACTGTAAATTGTAATGTTTACATAGAGGTCCTGGGGAAGGAGGTACAGTTAATGCAGGAAGAATAAATAAAAGTGTTTTAATTATAACTTCCTGACCTGAGTTTTCTTTTGGATTTTTGTAGATGGATTATACAGAGTTACAAGTGATTTAGGTAGTTGGAACATATATGTTTCAGGATGTGTTGAAGCAACAATGACAAAAATAGTATACACAAAGGCTGACAGTTGAGGGTCATTTCTTTTCTGGAAAGTTGAATGGAAAATTTCTGTAGAAAACCATCCATGTGAATTACTCGAAGAATGGCTGGGGTGCTATTGGAGCTTATTCTTTTGAATTTGCAGTTTTATAACTTTCATATGGCAGCTAAAACTTTTTTGATTTTATTTCTTCTTTTTGAATTTGAGTCAGAACCAATCCTTGTTTTGACATATTTATAGATGAGCTTTTGCAGACTAAAAACAAGGAAAAATGAATGAGGAGAATGCTATTGCAAAATCCTCCAGATTGTATTAGAAATAATTCCAAAAGAAATGAGTGAGTTTTTAGTGTTACTTGATATGTCCATTAAAATACAAAGTTTTCATTGGTGTTGATTGCAGGAGTGGTTATGGTGCATCAAACCTTGAAGCCTTTTTTATAATACTGAAATAGATCTCTTCCTCTTTTTTGTAAGAGATCATGTTTCTGGTCATGACTTAATCTCACTGAGTAGAATTTTAGTACTCACCATGTGTCATAGTGAATTCATGACCCTCATCATTGGATGCTACTGCTTTAATAAGAAGGTGAAGAATATTAAGTACTGCTTTGAAAGTCATTTCAACATAGTATCCTTATACTCTTACCAACTGTTTAAGAAGATAATTTTGAAAGATGAATAGCATGGTTTGAACTATGTTCATTAATACACCACCTCTAAAGCTATTTCTGTAACATAAAATTTAAAATATATATCTTTAAAATGTTTTTCCCAACAATAAGAGAATATGTATTCTCAGCAGCACAGGGAATTTTCTTTAAAGTAACCTCATATTAGCCTTTACTCATGCTTCAGTTAATGCAAAATAACTGAAATTATCCTATGAATACTATCAGATCATAGTGAAATGAAGCTAGAAATCAGTGGCAAAAACCACAGCAATATTGCAAACACACAAAAATAAAACAATACCTTCTTAAATAATGGTCACAGAAGGAATTAAGGAATAAATTAGAAAGTTCTTAGATTGAAACAATAATGCCAGTAAAATATATTAGAACCAATAAGACACAATAAAAGCAGTTTTAAGAGGGATGGTTATAGCTCTGAGTGCTGATGGCAGAAAAACAGAGTCCAAATAAATAACCTGAGAGTACCCCTCAGTATCATTAAAAACTAGAGAAGTTCATAGTCAAAGCTGGTATTAGGAAGGAAATTATAAAAATCAATGTAAAAATTAATGAAACAAAATTAGAAAATGTACAAAGAGTCAATGAATTTAAGAACTGGTTCTTTAAGAGAATAAACAAAATAAATTCTTACCAAGTCTTACCAAAGGGGCTGGAGGGGTGGGGTAGAGAAGACTCAAGTCAACGCAATTAGAAATGATGAACTTTTAAAAAATCTATGAGGTTATTTGTGGTTATTTTGAGAATTAATTTGCTAATAAGTTAGAGACTTTAAAAGAAATGAATAGATTCATAGATAGATACAAATTACTGAAAGTGAACTAGAAGATATAAGAATCCAGAGAAATCCAGTAATATGCAATGAAATTAAAGAATCAATTAAAAAACAAAAACAAAACAACTACCAGGCTGGCCACATAGCTCAGTGGACTAAAGCGTCTGCTTAGGCAATGCAGGGATCAGAGTTCGATCCCTGGCATGTCCTGTCAGCCTTGCCCCCGGGGTACACTGAGATGGCAACTGAGACTGGATGTGGTGGCACATCCCTCTAGTCCCAGTGCTTGGGAGGCTGAAAACAGGAGGATCATTAGGAATCTGATCTCTGTAGTGAGAGACCCTGTTGTAAAAAACAAAAACAAAAAAACCTGCCAACTGATTCTACAAGAACTTTATGGAAGATAGCTTTAAAAACACCATTTCTCCTCAAACTGTCTAATGATTCCAAACCCAGAAAAGTACCCAACTAAAAAATAATTCCAAGCCTATCTCTTTAATGAACATAGCAATAAATAAATAAATAAATAAATAAGAACATAGTTCCAAAAATCCTCAATAAGGTACTGCTCAACTGAATGTAGCAGATCATCAGAGATCATACCTCTTACCAAGAACAATTTATCCCAGAAATGCAAAGATGGTTCAATATATGCAAGTCAGTAAATATAATATATCATATAAACAGAAGAAAGGACAAAAAAATCACCTAACTATCTCAATTGATGCAGAAAAAGCCTTTTACAAAATGGAAGATCCATTCACATTAAAACTCTAAATAAGGTATAGTAGGACCTTATTTCAACCAGATAAAAGCCATTTATAGCAAACTAAAGGGCACCATACTATTAAATGAGAAAAAAACTTGCAAGTACCCTCTGTAATTAGTAACAAAGTAGGATGTTTTCTATAATCACTCTTAATTATACAGTTTTTGAAACAACAATCACACAAAATATAATAATAATGATACCTATAGCAAAAGATGTCAGATTATCATTATTTACAGGTGACATGATCTTCCATATAGATGACCCAAAACTGCCACCAAAAGAATCTTAAAATTGTTAAGCAAATTTAGTAGCATAGTAAGATACAGAGTCAACAAACAAAAATCAAGTGTTTATTTTTACTAATAATAAGTGAACTGAGAAATAAATTAGGGAAATAATACTTTCCAGAATATCATCAAAAATACTAAATACTTCAGAATTATAAGGAGGTGAAGGCAGTCAACAAAGAAAATTGAACTTGGATTAAAGAGGACATCATCAAATGGAAAGCTATTTTCTGTTCTTGGATAAGCAAAACAAATATAGTGAAGATGGCCATACTTCCAAATCTGATATGCAGATTTAATGCAATCTTAATCCAAATGCTAATGGTATTCTGAAGCTAGAGAAATTAGTTTTGAAATTAAGATGGAATCATAAAAAAGACCTAGAATAGCAGAAGGAATTTTGAGCAACACCAGAAAGCAGAAAGCATCACAATCCTAGACTTCAAATTATACAACAAAGATATAGTGTTGAAAACAGCATGGTGTTAGTAAAACAAAAATGTGGATCAGTGGAGGAAAGTCTAGGATGCAAAAACAACTCCTAGCAAGTTTTGCTCCTTGGCTTTGAAATAACTCACACTAGTGGAAAGATAGCCTTTTAAAAAATGGTGCAGGGGAAATGGACCAGGTACATTTAGTAGATTGAATCTAGACACTTATTTTTTTACTATGTGCTCTACTGAAATCAAAATATATCAAAGATCTAATTGTCAAAATGTTAAGAAGCTACTGGAAAATAGGCAAAATTCTTGAAGCATAGGTGAGGACTTGTTAATAGAACCCCATTTGGACAAGAAATGACACTGAGAACCAATAAATAGGATAATATTAAATTTAAAAGGTTCTCTCCAGTGAAGAAAACAGGGAACAGGATGAAAAGACAACTTACCAAATGGGAAAATATTTTTTCTGATATTCCTCAGAAAGAGGACTAATATCTAAACAATATGAAAAACTGAAAAAAAAATAGAGCCCCCAAATAGAAGATCTACTCAAATAAGGTGCAAGTGAAATGAATAGATATTTGATAGAAGAGGAAATACAAGTTGCCATTAATTACATGAAAACTTTCACAGTATCTCTGACCACTAAAGAAATGCTAATATAAACATTAAGATTCCATGTTGTCACAAAGGAGTTGCTATTATGAAGAAATCAAATAATAAATTATAGTGAGACTGCGGGGGCAGGAATCTCTATATTGTTGATGGGAATGTATACTCATATAACCACTATGGAAACTGGTATGGGGATTCCTTTAAAATTAACATTAGAAATTCCATTTAATCCATTATTGCCTTTCCTAGGAAATCCTAAAAGAGCTAAAGATATCATAGTACAGTAATATGTGCATACCTATGTTTATAGCAGCACAATTCACAAAAGCTGAATCTTGAAGCTGCCTAGATGTCTGTCGGTAGATGAATGGATAAAGAAAATGTAGCTCTTATACAGATGGATTACTATTGTGCCAAAAAGAAGGATAAGTTAAACACATGAAGAACAATGGATGTACCTTGAGCCAATGTTTAATGAAATAATGCTTAACCATGACATTTCTCATATATGAGAAATCTAAAATATAAGTAAAGAACAAAATAAAAGATAGGCAATAGAAAAATAGGAGATAGACCTTTTGTAAGTGGGGCAAGCGGTTAAAGCAGGAAAGAAGGAAAGGGAAGGAAACTTTAAAATAAAATTAATGTATATTATGGCAGGTACCATCTCCCCACAGGAAATATGATTATTATGTAGTACAAATGTGTGATATAAATATTAAAATCAAAGAGACAGTAAAATAATAAATTTCCAGTAAAAAAGAAAGAAAATCAAGGAGATATGACAAGTGAAAAATACACTTCTGTCTTTCTTACCAAGTTTCCTAGCAATTTGATTTGTTTTGAGAAAATTGCTACCATTTCAAAATTATAATAAATTAAGACCAAGTAGGATTTATTCTAAGAATTAAATTATGGTTAATTACTAAGAGGTCTATATATGTAATTTATTACAAGACTATTTACTGACAAATATGCCTAACAAAACCCACTATTCTGCATAATTTATCCTAAAGGTAAAGACTTCATACTGACGCCAACGGAAAATATCACTGTATTTTAAAATACTATAAATCATTTCACTTGAGATTGGGAGACAAATAATGATGCCCACTTTGCCTTTCAGAGAAGAAGAAAATCTGAAAACATGGTATTTAGTGAATGCATTTTAAGGAACAAAGTCCTGAGAAGAAACTATATGTATGAGTGAAATAATCTAGGGAACATTGTATACCTTTAGAATTGTATACCAAAAGAAATTTTGATCTAGGGCAGGAGTTAAAATGCTAGTGAAGCACTGTTATTTTAATGAATAAATGAAAAATACTTGTTGACAGCATTCAGACAGCTATTGTTTTTAATTACAAAAGTATTAAAATGGCTAATAGATTTCCCTTAAATCCATCTGTTTTTGACCTTTGTACATACAACCTGTGTCTCCTTCCTGTTGTATTACCTAAGCTGTTAAGATTGAATTTATGTACTGACATTCCAAGTGGAATACTAACAGAATTTCTAAGGTGTGTCCTTAACATATGATAGATGAACACCTGCATGGAAAAAGATTTTGTAAAAAATTACCCAACAAATGTGCATTGTCTGATATGTCTGTCTTCATTATGTTATGTATAATTTATTACTAACGTATAAATTTTAGTTTATATATCTGAATTCTATAAATTCTATCCTCATGAATAAATTGTTCTAGTGGTACACTTTTGTTTGCTGAAATTTACGTTCAAAAAATTGTAAATTAATTTTCTTATTTCAAATTAAAATTGCATTGGGTTTAAAATTTTGTACTCTGGAGAATATGTTTTACTTGTCTTATTGCTCTGTGACTTTTCTGTTCATACGGAATGAAATTCTTTTAATTTCACAATTATCAATAATTATTTAGATTTTCTCTTAATGTGTCTGTCTAGCCTTGAAATGATTATGAGTGATAATGACCTGAGAGTTACAGAAGTTTATTTTCTTCTTGGCAAGAGTTACATATTTCGATTGCTGTTAGATAAATTAATAAAGAGTTTTTATAATGTAAGAGACTAAACTACCTATAAGGAAAGATTATTAGGCTATTTGTGAATAAATTATATTAACTTATTATTTATCTTTACAACATTTGATTTATACCCCAAACCAGCTTGTATAGTGACATTTCCTTTTCTTGTCATTTGTGCATAGAAGATTCCATACATGGCCATAGTTGTAAGACGTGTTGATTTAACTGGTAGATGACAAAGTGTCTGAACCATCTGTTTGTATAGATTGCTTGTGTTCTGTGTTCTTGCTTATGCGTGCTCTTTGGTACCATTTCTGTATAATGCTTATGTAGATGACAGAGCTGACTTGTCATAGAAAATTCCTAACTTATAGTCACTTTATTATCCATGGCCAGAATTCCATTTACCCATAGTAATAATAGAAGTATATAAATTGCTGTTGGAGATGGAATTGCCTTTGATGTGTATGTGTAGTTTGCACTGTGATTCTTTCACTGGGCTTGCCATAAATTCCACATGCAATTTGTTTTCCAACAGTGACATCACCAATTGCTAGAATGAGTACTAGTTTACGTGGTCCTTAGTGTAGAGCTGCTTGCTATGTAGACCACTTGTTAGCAGAGCTCTTTTCTCCACTGGTATCAAAAGTTATGATATGAGGCTTATCTGTCATCTTGTGAATAGATTGGAACAGAATTTTTGGAAGTGGAATGTGCTGTTTTCAGAACACAAAGAGAAGGAGGCTGTGGTGGTTTCCTGAAGTTCTAGCACTTGGGAGACTGAGAGGGAGGATCATATGATTCCAAAGTTTTAGTATAGCCTGGGCAGCATAACAAAGCTGTGTCCAAAAATATGTTAGGAAGAGTATGAAAGGGTTCTGTGGATCATTTGCTTCTTTCTTTGAAATGAGTTGTAAGATGGAATTATTGGTCTTTTAATTCATTTGATATGACCTATTAGGACCATTGTATTCCTAATACTTTATTAGTATGGAATGTCTCTAACTCTTTGTAGGTTTTGTCTTCTACTGTTTGAAGCATATGCGTGTTAATAAAGTCTTTGTTACATTAATTATTCTTGTTTATCTGATGCATTTAGTCTTATGCCATTAATATTGGAACAAGGTAATGTTTTATATGACATCTAATTGGATAAAATATATTCTTTATTGTATTATTCAGAGTCAAAATTGTGAAGTGTACTATTTTCTATCCCATGTGAATGCAAACTGTTTTTAGTCTTTTTTTGTATCATTAGCAAAGAACACATTTGCCAATTCATTGTCTATGGTAATCTAGTTTAACAAAACATATATCTGTGATGTCTGTACTTTTGTAGTAGGATATTATAGTCTTTTAGGCTTTGTTTAGTTTGCAGTAGCAGACTGATGATTTAACTGGAAACTTGATAGATCCATTATTTAAGTTCTTTAGGTTGATAGTAATTTATGTTACCCATTTTCTCTGAAATGCATTATTATTTTAAAAATTACACTGTCACAGGTTTGCTAGTTCTAGGGGTTTCCATCATGATAACCATGGGCCATCATATGTAGTAAAAGTTGTGCATGATAACTAGGTGGGTCTGTGACATGGTGGACCCATTTCAAGCTGTACCTTGCCCAGAATGCTATTTTTTTCCACATCTTCATATATCTCTAATGTATAGAGAGACATTAGTGGTACCTTATATCCAGATATCAGTGTTCATTGATGCTGCGTATAATATTATTTAAAGTATTCACATGAACCTTTCCCCTAGACTACAGTTACTCAATAAAATTATTATGGATGACTTTGAGGAGGAACTTGGAGAAATAACGCTAAATACATTTGCCAAGCCCACCTCCAGGCACACTGACCCAGCTACCAAGTTTAGATGTAGTGGCACATGCATGTAATCCCAGCACTGGGGCGACTCAACAGGATTACTATGTGTCTGAGCTGTATAGTGAGACCCTGTTTTAAAAAAAAATCAAGTAGGCCAAGTATCGAAGTTGAAAAACACCTTGTGATTATTTATTATAGCTTCTATCATCAGTATCATGAGTATTTTTTCTTTGTGTAATCTGAAAATATACATTAGGCCCTACACTCTTGACTACTCACTGCTTGTAAACATACTATGGTTTATTAAACATCTGTATAATTCTCAGTCAGTTACCTTAACTAACAATTTGATCCTACAGTAGTTCTCTGCCTTTGGGTTGGATTTTGATCAATAAGTGTCAGTAGTTGGCGTTCACTGTCGTGTTGTATCCATTCCTAAGTTTATTTGTGCTGCAATTTTCCTACCTGAACTCTGGAGAGGAGAAGTGTTAAATACATAATGAGACTCTGTACTTTCTCATCAATCATTTCATGCTTCATAGCTTTGGTAAATGCAAACTTGGCTTTCTTCAGTAGAATTAGTGACCTGATGGATCTTTTTGGCATTGCATACACTGTATAGCCACTCAAACCTGCTGGAGTATTCCATTGTATAGGCATATATAGCTGATTTGCCACTGGTTTAATTTTAGCAATTGGTTCATGGGCATCTTGTCATGGGCTATCTGTGTTCACATTTCTAGGTTCTTTTTAATCCCTACTTTTACTCTGTTATGAATGTTCTGGCATTTTGACTTCACTGAGTATTGGCTGTGTTTTTCCAGGAATTACTGTAATAGCAACTTTATATATCTCCTGGAATCCTTATCAAAGGAGTAAATCTTTCATTCTGGGACTCTGCTTTCAAATCAACAAGCTCTCTAATTCAACAATAACAAGGGCTTGATCAAGCTCCCTCTGGATTTGATGCTTTGTTTACTTCTCCCTCCTCAGTTCCCATAGTTGTATGCTATCACTATCTAGGTCTTATAGCTCTTTTAAGGTGTAATTTCTTTCTTTTCTTAGCAGTCTTAACATCTACCTGGTGGATGCATGCTGATACCTAACCCAAGCTCTAGAATCAGTGGTCAGAAGGAGGGGTGTAAGCAGATTTTGAGTTGGACAATAGGTTGTGATGGAGAGAATAGTTTCCATAGTATTCTAGCAAAGGTTAAAGAATATTTTTAGAATGGTATGGTACGGTAGACAACTTCTGAGGCTACTGATGATTGAGGTAAATTTGAGGTTTAGAATTTGAGATGTTTATGGTTTATATTTATGATGTTCCATGCATTAGTGTCCTACACTTTTCCTTCAGGATCTTCACTTTGAAATAGCAGTGTTTCCTTTAAGTGGCAAACTTGGCAGTCCTTTTATATGATACCAGAGACTTTCTCTTTTGCTTTTTGTTATCTTTTACCTAGAGCTCAATGGGACAAAGGAGTAGATTTACAACTTTAGTGCCTTAATTGTTACTATTTTCTCTACACTTTTCAAGCATCTGATACTTCAGACATATTAGAATATTCCTTTCCATTGTTTTGCCACCAGTTTAATTTCAGCAGTTGAATGATGGGCATCTTGTCATATCTTGGGCTTTCTGTGTTCTATCTAACATCAGTGATGGGTACGTAGTATTGTAACAGTTTAGGTTCTCTGGGAAACAGACTTTAGTGTTCATTATATCAGTTCATAGTACTTTTAAAATCAATGCCCCACCAGCTAGCTCAATGGACTAAAGTGCCTGCTTAGGCAGAGGGTTTGGTCCCTGGGCATGCTGTGCTGGCTCCTCTGCCATGGTTCCCTGAGAAGGTGATTGAGATTGGGTGTGGTGGTGCACACCTATAATCTCAGTACTTGAGAGGCTGAAAACAGGAGAATCACTATGAGTCAAAACTATGTAGTGAGACCCCATAGGTCCTGTAGACCCAATCTAAATAAATAAATAAATAAATAAATAAATAAATAAATAAATAAGTGTCTTTGAAAGAGATGAGAAAGAAAAGCTGAACGAAGGAAAAAATTGAGTTGTGGCTATGAACTAATAATGTTATCCAGCACCACAAGAATCTCTGGAGGTAAAAATTTTAATAGGATTATAAAATTGCAAAGCCAGTGTACCCCCATATTGATTAGTGACTGTGTGTGGATCATTCTTGGCAGGGTGGGATTCTGCCTGGTTTGTGCTTCTGCTACATTTCTGGGGGCATTTATTGAAATAGCTTGCAACTGATGGCTGTTCATGGGTAGAACTCCTGACAGCACAGGTAATCAAGGCCTTCTTAGAGTGATGGTTTTAATAGTAGATACCCATATCCAACTCACTTAAGCAAAATTCACAAGTTTGGATAACTTATTTAGTAAGTTATTTGTTTCCCACTTATAGTAAATATTTAGTAGTTGTTAGAAAGACAAATTTATTAATTTTTTAAGAATATATTTTAGGGAAGGGTCTACAGGGTTTTCAGGGTCTCACTACTAGGTCAGACTTAGTTATATGCCTGTTTACAGCCTCCCAAGAGCCTGGGATTACAGGTGCATGCCATCACCACACTCAGTCTTCAAATTAATTGATTTACATCGCTTAGGTAGCAAGGCTGACAGAACATAAAAGTTATGTTCACTGTACCTTGTTTTTTCCAGTAATATTGATGCCACATTAGTTTGTATTTCATTGGGATATTTAGCAACTAGGTAGTATGAGAGTATTATGATGTGCTTGTGCCTGAAGGAAGAGCATTGGAACAGCACCACTGTCCACCCTCAATAATGAATGTGATTCTTCTTAACCTTTCAGTGTAGTTGACGATGATGTGTTAGAGATAATAATGAAGGTTTTAACCTTGGTACTATGAATGTTAAAAGGCAAAGAAGTTCTAGAAATAGGTATGTGTTCTATTATTTTGTCTGCATTAGTTGCTGTCATGTATAAATAAATTTTTATTACTCTATTGTGACTTCTTCAGGATCCACACATTTTTAAAAACAATTTTTATTTTCATGAAGGAAATATTTTAAAAAATAATCGTTGATAGTGTGGTCAGACAGTATAATATAGTAGTTAAGATCAGCTGGTTTAAAAGATTTTGCCGACTTTGAAAAAGCTGCTTAACTTCTCATGATGCTGTTTCCTTTATCTATAGCAAGGTAGCAAGACCATTTACTGTTCAAAGTTGTTCAGAAAATTAAATATTATGAAAAATTGATATGCAATTAATATTGTTTTTGTTAAAGGAATGAGCCACTTATAAATTTGAAAAATTGGCCATCCAAAAGGACTGTGTAAGATTTTTTTTAAATTCCTTGTAACTACAGTAATTTAAGAATTCTTTCAGCTCTTAGAAGTAGCCAGGTGCTTTTCTCTTTTGGGCTTCCATAGCATTCTATGTATCTAGTAATACACATCACATTGTACTATAAAACCTTTAGTATGAAACTCAGACTCAGCTTTCTATCTGTAATGTTATTGTTTCATTCAATATTAATTATATCCAAGTTGAATTCTTAAATAGTGATAATTGTTTTTCTTACATCTTATCTAAATCCATTAATCTAAATGTTATATATTTCCTTCCATTCTTAATTAAGAGCAGTTGATTAATTTCAGTTTTCTTTAGACCAAACCACTTATTGTAATTCATCTTTTCTCCTGATCCTATTTTTAGTACATAATGAATGGAAAAATATGACTTAGAGAACATTTTAAGGTAACTCCCTGGTAATCAGCATGGTTAACTTAGATGTGCAAGTAAATGTGACCTTTCATAGGAAAAACCTCACTAAAATAAAGGAAATCTTTGAAGCCAAGTACTTTCTGAGTTTGAACTTTGTTCATTTATGTTATCTGTGTGGTATACTCAGTACATCAATGATCTATTAAATGCCACTATTTCATAGTCTTGGACAAGCATTTCAATTAAAAGTTCATTTCAAGTAGCTTCTCTTTTTTTTTTTTTTCAAAACTGAGGTAAAATTCACATAACACAAAAATGGACTCCTTTAAAATAAATATTTCACCAGCATGTGATATATTCATATTGTTACATATTTACTGCTCTCTAATTTTGAAACATTTTTATCATGCAAAAAGGAATTTTATATATATGAAGCAGGTGTACCCTCTGGCTCTTTATTCATCTATATCCGCATGATAACTTCAATTCTGATTTCTATCTTTATAAATTTATGAATTTTGTGTGTTTTTAGAATCATAAAATGTGTGGCTCTTTTCACTTAGTATATTTTCAAGATTCATCAAGAGTATATTTTGGATCAGTACTTTATTCCTTTTTAGGACTGAATAATATTCTACTATATGTGTATGTTAGAATTTATCCATTTGTCTGTTGAGTGTCACTATTTGAATATTATGAAATATGCACATGCTCCTCTTTAGTTCTTTTGAGAGTATACACATAAGTGGAATTTATAGGTCAAGTGGTAATTGTTATGAGGAACTAGCAAACTTTTCTACAGTGGCTATGCCATTTTATATTTCTGCTAGCAGTGTAATTTTGACGTCAACTCTTGTTTTGAGTTCTTTTCTTCAGGTGATTCTCATCTTACTCTCTTTGACATAACTGGGAGTGTAAATGAGTTTGAAATTAAAGTTAGGGAGACATTTTCAGTTAAACATGGCAGACTGAACATTAATGTTTACTTTTACTCCTAAATTCTACAGAGATAATCACATTTGTATTGTAAAAGTCTACAGACTCTTGGGAATTGGAGTTGAGTACTTATACAATTGGTGTATGTGTGAGCTTGAAAGACATTTTGCTTAAAAACCCATAATTAGGTTTCAAATTCACAGGTGCTTTTCCTATATTGTGCAGCTGAGTGTTTGTCCTGCTCTTTCTGTACTGGTAAATAAAGGTTTACTCTTTGTAGATGATAATAGAGTACTTTATACTTAATGCTATTAGAATGAGACCGAGCATGTAAGTATTATTTTTAAACAGGGAGATGAAATTAAAATATTCAAACTTTATGAAATTTAGTGAAACCTCATCAGCCATCAGCTTTCTTCATTTGCTCAGGCCCTAGATTGCTGTTTACACGTGTTTACAGTGTTCCTGGAGGAGACTGGAGAATTTACCTTAAGGAATCAGTGTAGTGTAGAAGGCACTTATGAGTGCTGAAATGGTCTATCTGTTGAAAATCCCAGCTTGTCCTGTCTAAGCACTTTTTGTAGAGCTTTTATTTTTGTAGTACTTCACTTTTAAATTTGAAATATGGGCAGTTATCACTTAGAAATTTGAAAAAAGCCACTACATTGACCAAAACATCATGTAGGGAAAAGAAATAAGAAATTAGAGACAATGCAGGAAGAGATTACAGCATGACTTCATATGTAGGAAATATTACATTCATGCTGCAAAAATGTCAGATTTTATTAAAATAGGTCATTGGTCTTAGAAATTATAATTAGAAGAATAAATAAATGACTTAAAGATAATGACCAAGAAATTATTAGCAATAGAGTTGGAAAATAGGACTGAAAATAAGAATTTTACACAATTATTTCAGAAAACTTCTTGTCTTGGTAATAGGAGTTGTAAAATCAAATAATGTGAAATTTTAGATTTTGAGAGTAAATTGTGAGTAATTTAAAAAATATTTCCAAGATTGAAGTATGTAAATTTGAAGAACAAAAGTCATGAAGCTCCAGAAAAATAAATACAGCAGACTCATAGCCAAATTCAATTTCAAGAGTAGAGACAGAAGAGCTTTAAAAGTTTTAGAGGGAGAAATAGTACAAATAAGTCACAGAACTCAATATCCTGGGGCTTTGCAGAATCAATGTGAAAACAGTCCATCTGCTAAGATGTCTGAAATGCATTTCATGTTAGAATTCTAAGATTAGGTGGACAATGTCGTCTTATAAATGTGAAAAAATAGTTGATTGAACCAATAACTGGAGAAGATGCAAAATGAACTTAGTGAACATTGGATTAAACATGTTGCTTCTGAAGTATGAGGAACTTTTAACTACTTTGAAGGGCAAATTGACAAAATTTAATAAAATTCAAGTTATTTTAAAAGCAGGTAACTTTTCTGTTAGATAACAATTGAGAAACTCAAATGTGCACAAGATTTGTCGGTGAATATAACAACAAGTAATAGAGGGCTGGGAAGATAGCGCAGTAGAATAAGCACTTGCCTGGTAAGCACAGAGTCCTGAGTTTAGTCCCTGTAGTTAAAATTAATACTATCACAAAATGTATATCATGAGCTGTTGATTTGACATGTCCCCAAAGGTTATACATGCCCAATAAGCACATGTTAAGGCACTGCCATCACAATTATTAGGGAAATATAAATGGGGACCATTTAGATACTACACACTCTGGGTGGCTGTTATAAAAAAATACAAATAACAAATGTTGGCAAACTTTTGAAGAAATTGAACCCTTGCATGCTGCAGATTGGACTGTGAAATGGTGCAGCCACTGTGGAAAATAGGCTGGCAGTGCCTGAAAGTATTAGATATAGACTTATCAGCAATTTTGTTTTGGGGTACATTTCCAAATGAATTGAAAGCAGACCATAAACTAATATTTGTACACATATAATCATAGAAATGTTATGTAGAATAGGCAAAACATATCAACAGATGAATGAAAAACTGTGACAGTGTGCTATAAAAGGAAAGCTATTATGATATGTGCTACAGCATAAATGAAGCTTGTAGACTTTATGCTCAAGATAATATACCATTTAGAAAAAGGCAAATGGTATATGACTGTACTTATAAAAGGTATTTAAAGGAGTCAGATTCACAGATACAGAACACAAGAGTGAGGTTTACCAGGACCAGTGGGAAGGGAAGAATGGCGAGCTATTACTGAGCAACTCAGAAAAAAGGAGGTTCTGGACATGGATAATGGTAGTGATTACACAGTAATATGAATGCACATAATGGCATTGAACTATACATCATCCTAGCTTGTGATGCTTCAACTTACAATTTTCAGCTTTATGATAGTGTAAAAGTAATATGCATGCTTTTAATTTTGGTATTTCCCTGTGTTAGCAATATGCCAGGCAGTGGCAATGAGCTATGGCCCTCAGTCAGCCATGTGACCATAATGACAATTAGTACTCTACAGACTTGTCCTTGTCCTGTGAGCCACATGTGGCCCTGAGTGGCCAGTAATGTGGCCCCATAAGAAACTTTTTAACATTGCTTTATGATTTATAATCATATTTTTTCATGATTTAATTGCTTAGTATGTCAGTGCCGACTGTGTAGGCACCTGGGAATACTGTGTAGGGCAGGGCATAGTATGGTGCTTACTCTGCTTCCTTCACCACTGCACACCCTTTAATTGAAACTGTGAAAATTGCTGAGTAAAATGCAATGGTTACTCACAATAGTATTTCAATGTACACAATACCTGTATGCCTGTGAAGGTATGTCATCATTAAGTAGTCATAAACTTTCTTAATTAGTAAACTTGAGCAACTAGTTCTACTGAACTAGACATGTAAACTTTCTTATTTAATCAGCAAACTTGGCCTGTGAGATAACTCATTGGAGTAAGTGCCTACTCAGGCAAGTGTAGGGACCAGCGTTTGATCACAGGCACCACATTCCTCACCAGCCCTGCCCCCTGAGTGCACTGAGCCAGCCAGGGAGTCTGGGTGTGGTGGCACACACCTGTAATCCTAGCACTGGGAAGGCTGAAAATAGGAACACTATGAGTCCAGGCTGCCTAGTGAGAACTTGTACCAGATACATAAAATATTAGCATACTTGTATAACTATTTCCATGGATTCATTAATTGCAAAAAAATCAGGTCAAATATTACATGAGTTTTGTGTTATATTGCCCTAGTTTTGGTTATAATAAGTATAAAAGACATGTTTTCTTATGTATATTAACACATGAACTATGTTACATATCTTATAAGTGCTCAAGACAATTCTTCATTCATTGCAAGCCAGGCAAGCAAAAATGTTGGAAACTAATGCTCTATGGCATGCAGTATTGCTCTATAATAGTATTGAGTTATTTTTCACTTATAGCTCCAGTTTGAGATGAGTTTTTTGGAATTTGACCCCATATAAGTTAAGGAATATTTGCACTTAAAATAGTTTAAATGGTAAAAAAAAAAAATTTAAAAAACCGTGTTTATCAAAGTAAACAATTTTTTTCTTTCTTTTTTTTTTCTTAACAGTTGACACATTGTGTATTGTCCTCACGATAGTTATACAGACCACAGTGTGTGGGCATGACATACCTTCCTATTGATGTTGTTAAAGAAAGAAAAAAATTAAAAAAAAATTCTTCTCTTTGAATTAAGAGGAATCAGATGCATACACAGTCCAATGTTCCACAATTGCAGAGAAAAAAAAATGTTTATTGAAAGTGTTAATGTTTAACTGTTTGATTAGTCTTATACACTGATATCTATTAATCTAAACTGATCCGATGATGAAAATATGTAATATAACCATTGTTAAACTAAAAATAAATAAATACATAAATAAATAAAAATAAAAAAAACAAATTACCAAAGAATTTTATGATATACAATTTCCCTTAATTTTGTAACTTACAATAGAACTATAAAGTATAACAGTAGAGACATTTAAAAGCAAATATAGAATACTGTTTCCTTCCTTCCAAAGTAAAAAGAAGGCAGCTTGAAACTCGAATTGGGGAAGTGATACACAAGAAGTTCCATCCTGTCTGAAGTTTTCCTTCCTCACTATATGTATACAAAAAATGGTGAAACGTTGACCTTGTTAATTCTGACTGATATATATTTGTAATTTCATTCTTTGGATTATTCTATGTGCTGATAATAGTTATTGTTTCTCCCCAAAAGAATGAATGGCTTGCAGAAATAGAAGAAAACTTTAAAGTACTCAAGTTGATTCTTGTTTATAGTCTCTCAATTCCTTTCCGTGACTCATTTCATACATGATTATTCTTTAGAATTTTCGTAGTTTTTGTCTTGCATGTCACCTTTCTTTCTCATTGTCTGTCTGTTGGGCTGTCCTTTAGCCCTACGTATACTCAAGTTGTTCAGACACTTTTTGTTGGACTGTAGATATTTCAATTTGACATTAGCCATCTGTTCTGTCTGAAGACATGTATAGGTTTCTGTACTCTTTTTTATCTGAATTTTTGTTCTATTTAATTCAGTTTTAAGTAACTGTTAGGGCAATAATGTAATAAATAACTAGTTTATAAATTATTGACAGTATAATGTGTGTATATGTGTGTTTGTGTCTGTTGGGGTTAGATGGAATGATTGAAATCTATTTTAAGTCATCAGCCTTAAAGATTTTCTATTTTCTCTTTTTAAAATCTGTACTCTTTATGGATCACCCCTTTTAAAAAGAGGAATGAGTTTTATCATATCAAATATGCATAAACAGGTTAGGGAAAAACAAAGCTAGTCAAATGGGATTTATGCCAATTGTGTAATTTCCAATAGGTTTCATTCTTGATTTCTAACACAGTGGTATTGTGAACAAATCCTTGAGAAAACACTGGTTTAAATACAGATAAGTTAGGTTTCTGTACTCCTCTACTTTTTTCTTTAAGAGTAGTAGGCCAGTGTACTTTGTGATCTAGAGAGAAAGAAGATGAGGGGATGGGAAAGGCGTGGGGAGAGGGAGAGACAGATTATACAGTCAAAATATTTTTGGGTGGATTTGTGCACCTTGGAACATACTGTGGGAAATACAGCTCAAGATATGCTTTATTGTTCTCAGTGCTACACATTAGTTTTCTAAACTATGATTTTGGCTTTTATAATTTGATCTTCATTAGTAAGAATATGGAATTAAAACCATTTTATACTTGTAATGTAGACATTATTTTGGTAGGAAAATGGTGTTACTTTTATAGCTGACTATAGTTTAGATTGTATTCTTGTTCCACAAGGAGGTTTATACTTTCTATAACATTGCTTTAAAAGTTTGTTATTGTTATGTACTTTTAGGAGATAAAGAAGCCTACTTTCTAATGTAGCATATCTAAGGATATGAAACCTAAAGCAATATTCACAAAATGTTCCTAAGCATTGATACTGAATTATTTGAAATTACAATGCCTGTTGTATATATGTCAATCTTAGTTTCTATTGAAATAAATATTTTCCTCAGCCCTATTTGCACAATTCTTATATAGCAAATCATTTGTTTTTCATTTTTTTAGTTTTTTGCTATTGAAATGATTCTCTTCTACATAAAAGTAAAAGTTATTTTAAAAATTTTAAATAATTTATTTAAAATAATTTAAATATTTTTGAAAAATAATTTAAATATTTTATTCTGACTTTTCAGGCATTCTTTTTAGTGAGTAAGAAATATACTACTTACTTTTATGTGCATTTATACAATATTTGATGTAATATTTAAGTTTCATATTGACATTCTTGAACTTTACTACATGAATTTCAGCATGTTTAGCAAAGCTATGCTACTGAAATATCTTTCAATATAAAATATACTTAATCTCATTTTTTATTAGGATATACTTTAAATTACTCAGGAAAAATTTAGGCTAGGTATTTTTATTTAAGAAATAATGTGTATTGATTCTAAATTGTAGCTCATAGAAAATCAATAAAGGTTTTCTTTGTGAATTTTAGTATTATATTTATAATTTGGCTGATATTATTTCATAATGTTTTATGTCATTTTTTTTTGTTTCTTTTTTTGTAGCTTGTGATGAATGGAAAACATTACCAAAACCAAATCTTCATAGAGATGTCAACAGATTTGGACATTCTGCAGTAGTCATTAATGGGTAAGAGTTGCACATTTGACATTTTTTAAGGTCAAGGATATCAATCCTTCATACAGTTACTGGTTTGGATATACTTTTTAACAAACATCATTGGTACTTAATTATATTGGGTTTTGTATATCCCTACCGTGCAACAGAACACATTTTAGTTTGTTAGCTATATCTTTGGTTCTTTTTTGTTTTAAATATATTTAGGGATAGGGAGTAGTTATGGAACTTTTTTCTTCAAGTAATTGTGATTTCTTTTTTTTGGAGACCAGAAAAAGATAATGATTGTACCTATAAAGGGATCTGACTAAAATGCTAGTGACTGCTTTTCTCAAGGAGATGGAGATTTAAATTCTCTCTCTCTCTCTCTCTCTCTCTCTCTCTCTCTCTCTCTCTCTCTGTCTGTCTCTCTGTCTCTGTCTCTCTCTCTCTCTCTCAGTCTCTCTGTCTGTCTCTGTCTCTGTCTCTGTCTCTCTTTCCCCCTCCCCAAGCCCTAAATTCTCATTTTAATTCTGTCATTTAAAATAATGCATTGTTTTTGACAACTCTCTCAACCTCCTTAGATCTGATTTTATTTTCCTTTTTTTTTTTGTATTTTTTTATGAAAGGTCTACAGGGTGTTCAGGGTCTCAACTGCCTGATCGGACTTGTAGTGATCTGCCTGTTTATGGCCTCCCAAGAGCTGGGATTACAGGCACACCACCACACCCAGTCTCAGTTGCCTTCTTGCAAGCCCAGGGAGTAGTGCCGGCAGGCAGGCCTGGGGATTGAACCCCCAGCCCCTGTGCTTGCTTGCAGAAGCTCTAATCTGCTGAGCTATTTGGCCAGCCTTTAAGCTCTTTAGAATATATATATATATATATATATATATATATATATATATATATATATATATATTTATTTATTTTGGTACCAGGGATTGAATTCAGGACCTTGCACTTGACAGGCAAGCATTTATTCTACTGAGCTATGTCTCTCCCTGGCCCAACATCCTTAGATTTTACAGTCTTCTGTCTATTCAATGTTGGGCTAGGTGGCTATGAAATTACCTTTGTACTTTAAGTTAATATAATTTTTGTTTCAGTAACAAAACTTGGTAATTCGGATTAAAGTGACACTAAACAATTTGCAGCTTAATTCCTTAATCTAAAACATGGGATTTGAAATTGTATTACCTTATCCTAATTACATAAAAATTATCTGCTGTTGCCATACTCAATAGCCATAATTAAACTATAACTGACAGTCAGTTGACTTTCAAAATAATCATATATGAAATGCTGTGTCAAACAAAACCTGTAGGTTTCTCTGTTGAGCTTGTGTTTGGTTGATTTTTTGATTTGTCTTTTGCTCAATGCAAATTATTCTTGAAACATTTTTCATGTTTACATTTATTGTGTCAATGTTTTTAAATGTAGAAGCTGTGCTGTTAACATGCATATCAAACCTACTGGCACTAGTTAGTATCAGTTACTTCAGTACTGTGTGTGTATATGTATATATATGTATGTATGTATGCATTACAGTACGGGGTATGGAATTTAGGACCTTGAGCTTGGCAGCCAGGCGTTTATGCTATTAAGCTGTCTCCCTGGCCCTAGCACTTAATTTTTGAAACTTTTATTATTTTACTTTTGCTCATTTTATTTAATGGCAAAAATAATGAGGTCACTGTAACTAATTTCTAAGTTTTATGTATTGATAATGATAGTTCTAGGCAGGAATTCATATGTAAATCTTATTACTCATGTATACTTACCTATTTCATGAAAATTTTCTGTTCTGTTAAGACAATAGTTATTTTTCTAGCAAGAATAGTTATAGTTTTTGTTCTTTTTTTTGAGTTATTAATAGAATGCTGTTTTAAAAATTGATTTTCCTTAATTCATTAAGATTTATGGAATATTTTAGATTTCTTCTACAAAGGCTTTGAGAAATCTTATAGCTCATCTCTATTTAATATGATAACGTATGTTAGAATTATATTTTAAAGAATAGTTCTAAAATAAAATTTTCAAAGTAATGCTTCATTTTTAAGTAAATTTGTTAGATAGAAATTTTTAATGTTGTTTCTTTAGGATTTTCTTTTCTTGGGTCATCGGTGTAGTTTTGTAGTAAAGCTCCTGCCTGGAAAGTGTAAGGCCCTGAATTTAATTCCTAGTAGCAAAAATATTTTGTTGTTTTGTTTTTAATAGGTCCATGTACATATTTGGGGGATTTTCTAGTGTGCTCCTTAATGATATACTTGTATATAAGCCTCCTAATTGCAAGGCTTTCAGAGATGAAGAACTTTGTAAAAATGCTGGCCCAGGGATAAAATGTGTTTGGAATAAAAATCACTGTGAATCTTGGGAATCTGGGAATACAAATAATATTCTTAGAGCAAAGTGCCCTCCCAAAACAGGTAAGACTTTTCTTGTTTCCTTTCTGCTATCAAAATTTCTCTATTTCAGTAGAAGCAGAAATGCATTTTGCTCTTCGAGATTACTTTAATGGCTTACAGATATAAAAATTCATAATCCTCTAATTCAAAATCTAATGTTTTAATTTAACAGTGATTAATAACTTAATACCTTTGTTGGCTATATTTTTATTTTTAAAATACATGTAATAGACCTATATATAAATTGTTTTGTCATATAAGTTAAAATGCTTTTAAATACATCAATCTTTTTAATATGTATTTAATTCAGAATCTACAGGGTGTACGTGGTCTCACTATGTAGGTTGGACTTGTGATTCTACTACTTTGAGCCTCCCAAGCACTGGGATTACAGGTGCATACCTCCATGCCCAGTCTGAATTGCTGTCTCAGTGAACCCTGGGCTCAGGGCAAACATAGCATGCCGGGTGTTGAACCTGTGCTCTGCATATGCAGGTGCTTTAGTCTGCTGAGCTTCTGGCCAGCTCTACAAATACAGCAATCTTAAGAAATGTTATATACTAAAAAGAAATAACATCAAGTTATATATTCTTAACTTGATTATTACCAAGCCATACCATTAAGTTAAGACATTTTCTAGAATTTTGCAATCCTTGTTTCAATATATTTCTTATAAAATGTTGAATAAATAAGAATTATGAGGGGCCCGGCGGGATGGCTCAGTGGTCTAAAGCGCCTGCTTGGGAAAGCTTGGGCGGCTTCAGGGACTGTGGTTCGATCCCTGGCACCACATGCTGCGTCAGCCCTGCCCTCTGTGCGGGCTGAGCCAGCCATAAAAATGAGTGAATAAACAAATAAAGGTTCTGAAACAAGAAAAAAATAAATAAGTGAAAATAAAAAATTCTTAAAAAAAAAAGAATTATGAGAAATTATCAGTCAATATCTTTTACTTTTATTTGCTTATGATTTGGATAAAATTGTTAATTTCACTTGAACTGAGTGAGGGCTTTTATACATTTTTGATAGTATTACTAAAAATATATTTTGAAGTTTTGCTAACCTATATTAATTCACATTTCTCTAAATATTTTTGTAAAGAGTAATACATTTGTAATGATTTGTTTTAAATGTATAATACATTTTATTTAATAAAGAACTTGTAAGATATGTTTTCCCCTTGAAAATGCATAAGTTTAAAATGTCTGCAGAATCCTAATAAATTGAACAATTTAGATGGATATAGTAGGAGTTTGAAACTTGTCAACACAAACTATATAGTGGCTTTCAGATGGGAGAAGTTATTTTGATATTAAAGGCCAGTTTTTGATTACAATGTAGTGATTTTGAGACATATAAATATGTGTATTACAATGTGTGATACTTTTGTTTCTGTTTGATCTCCCAAATTTGTGTTGCAGCTATTTCTGATGACAGATGTTACAGATATGCAGACTGCGCTAGCTGTACAGCCAATACAAATGGGTGCCAATGGTGTGACGACAAGAAATGCATTTCTGCAAATAGTAACTGCAGCATGGTTAGTATTAATGTGTAGATAGTGATGCAACCCTTGCTGCGTCCTTATGTCACCATCATATAGCACTGAACACAAAAAGTAAACACTTCATATATTAAAACATGTAGAAAACATATAATGTTCAGTGATATAACAATACATTTGAGGTTGGAGATTCTTTTTATTTAACATGTTTTATGACTTAAAAGTCAGTCTTATTTTGGAGACAATTTTATGTGTTGCTATGAAAAGTGTGTATTTGGTTGTTATTAGTTAGAATATGCTTTATATATCATTTAAGTCCATTCTTCTAGGATGTAGTTCAATTGTAATAATTCACTATTGACTTTTGGTTAGTTGACCCACGTACGACAGTGCAGTGATGCAGTTCCTTCGTATAATTGTCTTGATGTTTATCTTCTATGTTATGCATAGTGTATTATTTTATGAAGTTGCACTCATATTTAGTGCAAACATTTATAATTATTTCTTTTTTCTTGAATCACTTTCTGTACTGTATATAGTTATTATTTGTATCTCTTTTGATCAGATTTGGATTGAAGTCCCCTTAGTAAGATATGTATGTGCTCTTGCTTGCTTTGTGGTTCCTGATGCATGGAATATCATTTTCTATTCTTTGACTTTTGGCCTAAGTGTTTGTGGATAAGTTGTATCTCTTGTATGCCAAATTTATTTGGACTTTTTAAAAATCCAGTTTGTATCAGTTTCTTTGTTTTGTTTGGGGAATTAAGGCCATTGACTGATTCTCGTTTGCTTGCTACATCATTTTTTAGATAGCTGAACATCTTGTTGATCTATTATTTGTTTCTTCTTTTATCCTTTTGTATACTTTTGCCATTTAAAAAAATTTCTATCAGTGCTCTGGGGAATTTAAGAATTTGTGGAAGCTTTGCTTTGCGGTTTCTGCTGCATGGAATATCATTTTCTATTCCCTTCATTTTAAAGGGAAAAATAAAATTTCAAAACAAGATAGTAAGAGAGTAGCAATGTGTAACTGCTTATATCACATTGTATGGAAAGTTATTAGAATATCAATGATGATCAGAAAATATCATTGCTAAGCTAAGTCAAGGATATTTGATACTCAGAAAGCCAGTGATGATAAGCTCAAGTACATATGTTATAGAGTAATAGTATCACAAAGCTTTTCTGCTGGAGGGTTAAGAATCTAAGTTAACAGACCAAAAATTGGAGAAAAAGAAGGGCTATAAGGATAGCCAATATTTTGGCCTTAGCCCTTCAAGTTCAATAAAGACCCAGGATATAAGAGAACCTGTGCTGTAATATCCTATAACTCAGAGGTGTCCCAAATTTTCTGGTCAAGGAGATTATGGGACCTCAGAGGAAAGGGATGAATGAACTATAGTGCGTCTGAGGAGAGTCACCCAGCGAAAAACATTCTCTCAGGCTTTCACAGAAAGCAAACTGGCCAAGCAATGGCCGTGACTCGTCCCGAAGGCTGACACTAACAACAGTTCTACAAAGTACTGTCTATGGTCCCATAGGGGATTTGACCCTGGAAGATTAAAAAAAAAAATGTTTAGTTATACAGGTCTTGCTTCAACTTGCCCTTGACCACCCAGCAAGAAAAAAAAATGCTTAATTACAATGCATGAAACGCAGAGCTAGATTAGTGAGATGAGCTTTAGGAGGCTTAGATTAAATAGCCTCCAAAATCACAAGCTTCACTGGTGGCCCACTACAATTGTAGAACATTTGACTGTGTATGTATCTGCTTCCTTTTAGTCCAAAGAGAAATATATTCTTTTCCTTTTTTTTTTTTTTTTCCTG
>PVJA010003516.1:58039-94469 GCA_004027025.1 Myocastor coypus | reverse complement strand
TTTTTTTTTTTTTTTTTTTTTTTTTTTTTTTTTTTTTTTTTTTTTTTTTTTTTTTTTTTTTTTTTTTTTTTTTTTTTTTTTTTTTTTTTTTTTTTTTTTTTTTTTTTTTTTTTTGTCTTTTTGAGACAGGGTCTCGCTATGCAGTTCAGGCTGGTCTTGAGCTCACTTTTGTAGCCCAGGCTGGTCTCGAACTCACATCAATCCTCCTGCCTCAGCCTCCCAAGTGCTGGGATTACAGGCGTGCGCCACCACGCCTGGCTTTCTGCACAACTCTTAAATGGAATATTTTCAAGTGCTCTTCCCTTAAGTTCTTTTTCTTCCTTTTGTGTGCTTGGGTCTTCTATTAAGACCTCTAGTGATTTCTTATTTAGTTATTACAATTTTTACCTTTATCATTTCTTGTTTTCACATAATATCTATTCCTTTTTGATATTCTCCATTTGTCCACACATCATCTTTTGATTTCTTCAGGTTTTCATCAATGGTTTCCTTTTACTCTTTTCTATATCGAACACAATTGATATTTTCAAGTCTTTTTTACAAAGTGTGCTCACTTGAAGATATTTTCTGCTGATTTCTTAAACAAAAATTCTATAGTTTCTTTTTTTCTTCGTATTTGTTGTTGACAACTGAGCCTTTGCATAGTACAATATAATAATAATCTATTGCTGTGCTTAGGGTTCTTTTAACCATTTGAACTGTTCCTGTAGCTGTTTTTTCACTTGAAGACTTTTGTATTTTATTTTTGAAAATCATTTAAAAAACTTTTTTTTTTTTCGTTAATATTCCTCCTTATGTGTGGTATCTAAAGCCTGAATTTGAGCAACAGCTCTGGGGGAAACTTTTCAGTCTTTGGAGACTGGCTCTGATTTTGTGGGCCCTAAATACTGATCCAGGCTGTTAGCACTTTGCCTTAAATTTCATTTTGGATTCTAAACCTATTACTTTTATGAACACTGCCCTTGTATCTTGGTGCTAACACAGTATTGCCGCTGACACTTTATTCTTTCACTGTGTAGTTCTTTTATAATTGCTGGAAAATTTACTTCAATTGCAATGTTTTCTATTTATTCTTTTTCATTGATTGTTTTCTTCACTGTCTTCAGTTAACCACAGGTTAGAATCCCTTTCTTGGTATATGTTTGACATTGGTCAATCTCAAAACCTTTCACACCCACTTTTATTCTGGATTTTACCTCTGTTGCACTCATGATATTAGCAAGTATGTTTATTTTTCATGTATTGGGTTTAGTCTAGTCTTAGTTTCTTAAATATATTCTTTCCTTACATTTTCAGTTCTTTTTACATTTTTATTCAATATCTAGATTTTATTTATATCTTTCATAGCACGTATAATTTTCTTATATTTTTAAGTAGAAATAATGTTATTATTATTTTTATTATTTAGCCTATATTCTGGAGGGTATTCATTACCTATCAGTGTGAAGGAATGTGTTCTGGCCTGCATTTTCCTTATTCTTACATTAAGTTTGACTTCAAATATTTTTCTTCTTTCTTGACTTTGAAATTTATTTTATTTTATTTTAGAATTTTTTATTTTATTTATTTATTTTTTGCTGTTTCAGAACCTTTGCTTGTCTATTCATTCATTTTTATGGCCAGCTCAGCCCGCCCCAAGGGCAGGGCTGGCGCAGCATGTGGTGCCGGGGATTGAACCGTGGTCCCTGAAGCTGCCCAAGCTTTCCCAAGCAGGAGCTTTAGACCACTGAGCCATCCCACTGGGCCCCTTGACTTTGAAATTTAGTTTTTGTGAATTTTGAATGAAAATTGGCTTATAAAATTTATGCAAATCCACTGTGACGCTGGTACAGAGAATTTCCATGTTTATTCCTTTTAGTTTTTCCTATTGTTAACAGTCTATGTTCGTTTGCTACAATTTTCATAATTACTGAAGCAATTTTTTCATAACTTTTATTTTTCTAAATTTAGGGGAGGGTCTACAGGTTATACAGGGTCTCACTATATAAATCAGACTGGTAGTGATTCTGCTGTTTTGAGCCTCCCAAGTGCTTGGATTACAGGTGTGTGCCACCAAGCCCAGTATCAATCACTGGCTCAGTGCGCCCTGGCGTGGGGCTGGCACAGCACAGCTGCTGCACTCTGCCTAAGCAGGAGTTTTAATCTGCCGAGCTAGCTGGCCAGCTCCTGAGCCAATATTGACAACATTTTAGCTCAAGCTCACACTTTACTGAGGTCATTATAATTTCTATCCAGTATCCTGTCATTTTCTCAGTACTCCATCCATTACACCACATTATGTTTAGTCATTGTGTCCCTTAGGTTCCTCATAACTCTGGAAATTTCTCACATTTTCCTTGCTTTTAATTCCTTGACAGTTTTGAAATAGTACAGATCTAATATTGTAGAATTTATATCGAAGGGGTTTATCTTGTGTATTTCTCATGTTCCTTCTGGATGAGGGTGTTTGGAGAGTAAAACCATAGGGGGCCAGTCTGGTCTCATCACACTAGGGTCATATGCTGTGAGTCTGGCTTACACTAACATTGCTGAACTTGGCCACCTGGCTAAGATAGTGCTGGACAAGACACTACATGATAGAGAATGTTTTTCTTGTCTTTCCGAGATTGCATTCTTTAAAAGGAAGTCAGTATGCACATATTACACTTAAGCAATGACAAGTTATACTAATATTGGCATTTTCTGTATGAGGAATTTATATATTCTCCGGACATATTTTTTTTTTAACAAAGGCACTTTCCTTTGTCTTTCAGAAATATTAAAAAAATATGTACTTGCTTTCAGATATTTTCCAGTTCTATTTCCTGTCTCCCTGTTTATATCGATTAGTCTTTTACTTCTATTTTCCTATTTCCTTTTCAATTTTGACTTTATCCTGAGAGATGTTTCTTCTGCTTTTGTCTTTGCCCAGTACAACAGCCTAGCTGTCTATTTCCAGAGCATCTTTGGGTTTGATTTTCTGTGCTATTCAGATCTCATCAAGCTCTTCCCACTTACCCAATAACAACTTGGCCAAAGCTCTTACTTTCCACACTTCCTTAGGAAAACTACTGTGTGTGGGGAAAATTGTTATTTTGAGGTTCACTGATATGACTTCTGATTCATTAGAATGTTTATTGTAATTTCTGTTTGTCTGTAAAGAAATTATCAGACAGGCATTTTGACTATTAGTACAATGTTGTCTTCAAAATTTTATAGTTTGAATTATTGGAAATGCTTGGCAATTAAGTTTGTTTATAAAATGTTTCTGAAGGCCTTTGAATTTGTTACCCATTATCTCTGTTTATTATATGTGTTTATGCAAATAGGTTCAAATTCACAGATTTTCAGAAACTGTAGTCTCTTTACTACTTTTCTAGAATACTACTGTGTCCTTATCTCACTTTCAAGGTGGTTATTTATGCTACATTCACATGTAAAAATTTGCATACAAACTTACATACCTAGATACTCTCTCATACACAAGGATAGATAGATGACAGTTAGACAGACAGACAGATAGATGGCCAATGTATACAAAATTATATGAAGTCCTCTAAGCAAAAGCAAAGGACTGTTTAGCAAACTAAATCAAGTTTGCATTTTCAGTGCAATCTTGACCTCGTACAGCCTATACAAGTTCTAAAGGACAACATATTATATATATATATATATATATATATATATATGTATATATATACATATATATATATACATATATATATATATAGTGAATTCAAGAATCATTTATATTTTAAAAAGTCAGCGATATCAATGAAATCTATTTTCCATATGAGTTGGTCAAAATCAAGTAGAAAATTAAAACTTAAAATCACTTCATAGGGGCTGGGGAAGTAGCTCAGTAGAATAAGTGCTTGCAGGGCAAGTGAAAGCTCCTGAGTTCAATCCCCAGTCCCACAAAAAAAAAAAAAAAAAAGTCACTTCATACACTAACTATAGCCTTATCTGTCATCTAAACTCCTAGGCTCTTTAGGTAATCAGATTCTTCAAATATATACCTTTTAAAATAAACTGAATCCAATCAAATATAAAATTCTATTTTCTAGGGTCCTAAATGGATTTACATATGATACCTCCTTAAATTTTCTCTGAAAAGGTAATCACATCCTGTACTTAAATAGACTTGAGTCTTTAGCTTAATTTAAATTTAAACAATTATGTTTTCATTAAACCTGTTCTACAGCTTTATTTACTGATTTAAGTTTCTTTAAAATTGGACATCAACTGCCCACACTAGTAATTACCCTAATTATAAAAACACAGTCACAGTTCAATAGTCACAGTTCACTAGGAAGGAAAGCAGGGCCTCAGTCTATTAGCAGTTGTTTATAGTAGTACATCTCAATTGATTAAACTGCAGATTTTTTATAGCTCTTATTTATAAATTGAGCCTAGTCAAGTAAACATAACATTTGGTAATAGTCTTCATAGCAATTGTCAAAATGAGTTACTGTTTTTCCAGTCCTGCATTCCTTCAGAATTAATAATACCTTTGTGCCCTTTATAACAGTTATTATTGATGCCGTGAAGTTCTCTACGTTTAATGAGTAGGTTTTTCATTATGCTACATAGCACTATTTTCAGACAGAAAATTCTTCTAATCTGTTTCTCTTTTCTTCTTGATTGAAGGATTGTAAATATGCAATTAGCAGTTGAAGTAGAGGTAAAAAGAAAATATCAGCTGTCAAGGTTTCTGTTCAAGGACACAGGATGCTGTAAACTAAGAATATGACAAAAGATAAAAGCATCTTTGCCAATGTGTCTGAAAGTTGCAAAATGTTTAAACACTTATTTTTTCTTTTTTTTTTTTTTTGGTACCAGAACTCAAACTTAGCACCTCACACACTTGCCAGTCAGGTGCTGTGCTACTGAGGAAGTCCCTGATTTCTTGAAATAGTTGTAATTATTGCCTTTTATATAACAGAAATTAATGAAAAGGCACATCTTTTCATACAATGCTGTTAAGCTCTCATACATATTCAGTGTTTGATTCTATGGTTAAATGTTTTTTTTTTTTTTTTTTTTTTTTTTTTTTTTTTTTTTTTTTTTTTTTTTTTTTTTTTTTTTTTTTTTTTTTTTTTTTTTTTTTTTTGTGGGACCAGGGATCGAACTCACGACCTTGCACTCACCCAGCAGGCACTTGTGCCTCGGAGCTATCTCCCCAGCCCCTCTATGGTTAAATGTTTTTTAAGTTTTTTTTTTTTTCCAGTAATGAGGGAGTTACTTCCAAGAGTAGAAGATGTAAAAAATGAACCTATAAGAGTCCAATGTTTAGATTTTACAATGTTCTAATAACAGTAAAATACTAGAAATACTCAACACCAACGGGAAATTTTTTTACTTTTTTAATTTACCAATTTAGTCTCAAAAATGACACGATAACTCAAATTGCATTTGCATTTTCAATTACCTCCAGTTTAATCTGTTGACTGTAAATGTCTTTTATTTTTTACACTTTCAGCAGATTCCTAAATATAAAATAGTTTGTATTATTTGAACATAACACATATATTCCCTATTGCTAGAGGAAAGATATTCAAATATTTTGAAGTATGCAAATATAATTTTGTCTGTGATGAAAGCGCATCACATCAGTTCTTTTCTAAATGACTCTGTCACTGGCTCAGCACGTTTTGGGGTGGGGCCAGCGTGGCATGTTGGACTAGGGATTGAACCCAGATACCTGCACTTGCCAAAACAGGTACTTAGTCTTTTGAACTATCTTGCCAGACCAATAATTTTATTTTTGTATGAATATAAATTATTTTGCATTCTTTGAAGTCTTTCAGTAAAGTAAATAACTTTGTCCATATATTTACTCTGATTTTGAATATAAAGTAGAAAAAAATACCTCTATAATAAAGACTAATTAGAAACCATACAAATTTACTTAATATGGATGTTATGCACTATGGTAGCCTTCTTGAGGAAAAAAGCTTTATCGAGCTTTGAACTGGTGTAAACCAGGGGACATAGAGATGCTCCCTCAAAATCCTCTCAATGTCTCTGTATTTGGATGTGAAGTTTAACTGCTTTCACTAGATCTAGAAAAAGCACCTCCCACCAAAAGGTTCCGACAACTGGCTTCAGGAACAGTCAGAAAATTGTTCTTTCCCATGCTATTTCTTAGAACTCCTCAGTTTAAAATTTTAATACCCAGAGATATCTTTTAAAACACTTTTTTTATTAATTTTAATGCAAAAGAAATAACAAGGGGACAGTTTCAAAAGAGGTTAGTAGGACAGTCACAGTTAATACAATGAAGATTTGCTGTTTTCAGAGTAGTTGTTCAGAGTACAAGATATAGACATAATAACTTTTCTAAACACTATTAGTACAAATATTTCTTCTTATTGATCTAAAAAATAGACAAAGTGTGTCTTATAGTATTTTTTTTTTTTTTAATTTGTACTGTCTCACTATGCAGCTCAAATTCCTGGTGATCCTCCTGTTTTCAGCCTCTCCAGTTCTAGGAATACAGGTGTGGGCCATCCTGCTCAGGTTCGACTGCAGGCTCAATGTGTACAGGAGCAGGTCCCAGGTTCCTAGCAGTATGTGGTACCAGGGATTGAACCTCAACCTTATGTCTTCCTAAGAGGTAGTTAGTCCCCTGAGCTGTCTCGCTGGCCCTACCCAGAGAAATACTAAACATACCAGAAAAGAAAATAGGTAGAAATCTTGAGAAATAGGTGTAAGCAGAGATTTCATGAACAAATCCCATATTACATGATAAATAATGAAAAAAATCAGCAAACTGAAATCTAATATATTGAATAAGGAAGAATCTATAAAAAACTGATGGGAAAAATGAGAAAGCGAGAAAGAAGTAAGAAAAATATGTATATGCAAGATAGTTAAGATACTTAGAAGGTTTCTGTTAGTACATTGAGAAGAAATTTTAGTGCTAGCATGTTTTTTGACAATATCTAATGTATACGTCTGCCACTTTAAGTAATTACTATGACTACAACAATATGCGAATGTATTAATTATTGTTACTTTAATAATAGCATGATTTAAAATTTAATTTTTGTTTAAAATGAAAAATAAATATAATACATCACATAACAGATGCAAAAACAAAACCCCATGTTTTCATCAATAATCACAAAAAATCTGATGACTAAACTAAACACCCACTTATGATTAAGCATCTTGAAGAAAATTCAGTTTAAAAAAACCTTTTTCTTCTGTATAATAAAATTCATCTATTGCAATTCAAGTGGCAGCATAATAATAAGTTGGGGGAAGTGTAAGTATTTATACGTAAAGTCAGAAAGAAGGCATAGATGTTCTTTTCATCCCTTCTTTTCAACATAGTACCCAAAATATTAGAATAATCAGGAAAGTAAAGGAAATAAGAAAGATAGCTACAAGAAAGGAAGATGTCAAACTATTATTTACAGATGACATGATCTTGTATACAGAGGACCCCCAAATTCCATTAGAGACAATAGTCAAAATCAGCGGTGTAGCAGGACATATTATCAACAAATAATAATCATTAGAATTTCCTGCACACTAATAATGAACCATGGTTAGGTGTGGTGGTACTTGCCTGTGAGCCCAGCACTTGGGGCCTGCAGCAGGAGGATTTCTGGAGGTTTCAGTCAAGCCATGGCAAGGCCAGTCTAAAGTATAGTAAATCCCTGTCTCAAAAAGACAGAAGAAAAAAAAATAAAGAAAGAAACTCTTAAGAAAAAAAAAATCAATGGGAAAAAACAAATACTGTGAAATTAACCTAACTAGGAAAGCAAATAACCTTTACAGTGAAAACTATAGAACTCTGAAAAAGGAAATTAAAGAGGACATCTGAAAGTGGAAAAGTATACTCAATAATTAATGTATCAAAGTGTTCATGCTTCCAAAATTGGTAGAAATTTCACACATTCCTAGTCTGAATACTGACACTGTCCATCATTTGAAATAATACTCAAATTGATATTAAATCAAAGGAAAATCATAATAGCAAACCTATTCCTGGGTAAAAAAATAAAAGTGAAAAGTATTACAATATGTGTTCATCAGAAGATATATACCTGCAGCGATTTCCTTTCATTTTTACTTTTTGAGCTAGGAATCAATCACTATGTTTGATGTTTTAGTTTGATAATTTTTGTTTCATATATTTTGAATTTTTATTTTGAGGTGTATGTAGATTCAAGATTGTGAAATAGATTGTGAAATTCAAGATTGTGATGTCTTCCCATGAGAATAACTTCTTCATAAAGTTTCTTCTTTATAACATCACCTTCAGCAATGTTTTTTATTCTCAAGACTATAATATTTGATGCTAGTTATCACAAGATGTGAATGTCACATTTTGTTCTTCTTACAAGATAAGTTTGTCTGTCATAGTTCCATGAATGCTGAGAAGACAAAAGGTTATTTACTCAGAAAGATTTTTCTGACCACAATAATGAGAGTATCACAATTTTATTACATTATTCCTAAACCTAATTTTCTAAAAGATATTTAAATCATTGGATAACACTGGAATCTTAGTATAGCCAAGTCACTCACACGCTATGAATTCAGGGAAGCCTCTATGAATCAAAGCTATAATTGATCCGGTGATTTTACCTCAGGTACTAAAGGAAAAAAATTTCTCCCAAAGGAAAAATATTTATTCTATTTCAACTTCGTTTAGGTTCTTGGTGCTTTTTATCAAGTGCCAAAAAAAAAATACATTTTTGGGGGGGGGCCGGCAAAATAGTGCAGCGGCTTAAAGTACCTGTGAGCAGGCGCAGGGGCCAGCGATTCAATCCCTGGACCTGTTCCCTGGATCCTCTGAGAAGGCAATTGAGACTGAGCCTGTTGGTGTGCACCTGTAATCCCAGTTTTTGGGAGGTTGTAAACAGGCAGATCACTACAAGTCTGTTCTAGTAATGAGACCCTGAATACTCTGTAGACCCTTCTCTAAAACACAAAATAAAAATTAAAAAAAGAAAATGTTCATTTTTCAGTCAAATGTGTTCCATTTTGCTTTATTCCATTTTATCTTGATTGTCTTGTTTTCAGCTATGTTTTACATAATTAATAATACCTGCAATTCCTGAACCTTTTTGAGCTTATGCAATATTAGTTTGTTCTTATTGAAATTATGTTCTGCAGACAGTTATTACTTACTATTCTTAACTTTTCTCAACTCTGCTTTCAGTCTAAAAAGTTGACAATGCCTTTACGTATTTGTATTTGTCTATTTTATTCTTTCCATTTTTAAGGAATTTGAGAGATAAATTTTTATAGATAAATAGTGTATCTGTTCTCCGTCATATGGAGAAAATTACTCTATTATTTTTATTTTTTCTACTTGGCTTCAAAGTATTTCTAGTAATCATCAGTTAGTTGGATATATTAGAACTCTGAATTCTGTATGTCTATATTTGGGTCAGTTTACACCATTCACATTATTTATTATTCATATTTTTTTGCCAGTGATATTTTGTTAGCACTTAAATGTTCCATGATTTTCTATTTTCTTTTCCAGTTTTCATTTGATCACCCTTGTCCTTACATTCTGTACGCAGATAGGTAATTGGGGTGTTGGAGATCACTCAGAACTTGGAAGGTCACATTGCTTTAGGTAAGCTTATTGGGTGAAAGGTAATGTAGAAGGAGATCAATGCTTTGTTCTTCCTCTTCAAATTCCCACTGTAAATATGTCTGCTTGGAGTAAGACAGCCATAACTTAATGGTTGGCTTTGGGATTAGTAGATAGACGTAAATCTCTGCTTTTCCTTATTCAGTTACTATAACTGATTACTTATGTCTGCAGCGGTTCTTTGCTCACAGAGTTTGTCACCACTGGTCATGTTCAAAAGAACAATAGCCTTATGTGGCAGTATAGTATAATAGCACTGAAAGAGTCCAGCAGTGCAAAACGTACTGTGAATGACATTCCACCACTGTATTTTTGTCTCCTCCAGAATCAAATCTTGCTCTGAATCACTAAGTACTCCTCTCACTTTTTTTTTTTTTTTTTTTGTCTTTTTGAGACAAGGTCTCACTATGCAGTTCAGGCTGGCCTTGAACTCACTTTTGTAGCTCAGGCTGGTCTCGAACTCGCACCGATCCTCTTGCCTCAGCCTCCCAAGTGCTGGGATTACAGGTGTGCGTCACCACGCCCAGCTCCTCTCAGTTTTTTTGTAAGACTAGTGCTGGAAGTGAGAATACTGATGCTGGGCATGATTAGTAGGCCCTCTTAAAGCCATATGTCTCAAGTATTGCCACATTTACATATCTGATGATTCAGTCATTCAATAATGAAGATTAGACTAAATCGTGTTTTTTATATTTGCCAGCACAGTTTGAGCTCCTTGTCTCAAAACTGTTAAGTATTCAATAGCAATCTCTCATCCAACATGAATATTACAAGACACTAGGCCATTTGTTTTTTTCTTATTAATGTGGCTATGCTACCATGTAAGAAAACACCTCTTATCTTTAATTTTTAGGTTATACCAGACTGGTATATGAAGTATATAGTCATTGTGATTAGTTACTTTTATATACAAAAACTAAAGATTCTTGATTATTCCAGCAAGAAGTGCAATTGAGGACTGGTTTAGGGGAATTGTTCTTACTTTTCCAAGTTATCAGTTATTTATGGAAATAATCTAGTACCTGTGGAATAAATTTAGGTTTGTTCAATAATAAATTTATCATTTGTATCATTTCCAAAACCTATTTTCTAGAAAACAAGTCAATCTATTTACATTAATGTTTTAGTTTTATAAAACACATTCTTACTTTTTTTCAGTTATCTTTCTTTTCAATTGTTCTTCGGGAGATTTTTAAAGCTTTATATGGAAATATAATATTACATAGAAGAGAAACACATGTATGACATGCTTAACATTGCCTGAAGTGCTGACAGTTCGTGGTAGATGTTAAATTTAGTCAGGTATCAATATGATTTGAGTTCTCAAGATGCAGCTGTATTTAATTTAAATTTAGTTATGAAAGTCAAAAATTTTTCAAATAGATTGACAATTTTGAAGTAAACGTTTCCTAGTGAGATTTAGGATTGTCAGGCTAATAAGGAGGAAGAGGCAAATAAAGTTGCAAATTGGGAGAAGTACAGAAAGAATATCCACTTTGAAAAATCTGACAGCCTCAGAACAGCAGTGCTCATAGATTATAAATTAAAATGATCTTAATCAAGAGTTTAAATCTAAGGCACAAGTTGGATCGCTACAAGCTATATATAGATAAGTGTATGTGTTTTCATTTGGGAACATTTACTTCTTTACATTTATGAAAGAAGTATTTGCCATTAAGAAAGAAGGAAAAATAGTTTCTATGGAGGTTAGAAGTACGCAGTAGAGTCATTCTTCTTCCATCTCTCATGACAACATGTAGTCGTAGACCTTCACCCATCTCTTCCCTTTGTAGCTCCTTTATCCTCCTCCTGTGTCTGTGTCACTGTTATGCTCTATTTTTCCCACTTGATGTGTTCACAGCAACCTATCTTTAGATATGTAGACATACATGTGCATTAAATATAGATATATTGTGTTTTCTTTATGACTGTATAGACCACTTTCTTTTCCTTCCAATTCCATATACAGGGTTTCATTCAGGAAAGGTTATATAAAATTAAACATTTTGAAGCTTCAACTGATTATAGTTACCTCTGGAAAACAATATGAGAGAGTAGAGCAATGGTGATAAGTTAAGAAGTGTGATATATATTTGTATGACACCAAGATTCTCATTTAGACCTATTAAGTTGTTTTCTCTTAATTTCAACTTTATCTTTATTTGTGCTTACTTAAAAATTATGAAAGCAAGTAAAATTTTAAATGATGCATTTTTATGCCCATGTTTTTGTTAGACATATTAAAAGATAATGGTCTATACATCTGTGTCTCTTCTAGTATCACCTTAGTATACTGCCTGTGACCAAGTAAAACAAAAAGATATTTCAATGTCTTTTAAAGTTGAAAGCAGGGAAAGTGACAGAAGTGTTTAGATATCACATGATAACCACAAAGTCACAAATTCAAAGCAATGTGTTCCAGAGTACACTGTATTCATATTTCAAATAGATTTCTCACATAACTACCCCCTTTGTGTTTACCCAGCTTTCTGTTACTGTATCTAATATCTGAGATGAGTCAACTTATAAAGTGAAGAGTTGTTCATGAGTCACAGATTTGAGGGTCCCACCCAGTTTATGGTATTTGGTCCTGCTGCTTCTGGACCTGTGAACAGGTAGCACATGATGGCAGCAATGTATAGCAAAACGATTTACTTTATATTCATAAAGGTGGTGGTAGTGTGTGTGTGTGTGTGTATGTGATGAAGAGAGAGAGAGAGAGAGAGAGAGAGAGAGAGAGAGAGAGAGAGAGAGAGAGGGAGGGAGACTGCATAGGAAATTTAGAATTTAGAAGATAGAGTTCAGGCTTTTTGTACACCAAGCAACGAATCACAAGCATACAATTCAAATGAGACACTGAAAAACTGCAAAGCTTATTGAAGACTGTAGACAGTGGTGGTCATGGCAAGTCCTGGTAGAGAGAAAAAACGTGAGGCCAGGGTAACAGGATAGCAGAAACACTGCACACATACCAAATTTTCTGTGAAATGGATATTCACCTTAGTCCATATGCCTTCCATGAAATGGGCCTGTCAACACGCATAGTTTTCCAGAATTCACTCTGATTTCAGTTACATGCATGACACGTAGTATATCTTTATGAACCCTTAGCAAGTTGAAGTACGCTGAAGGTGAGTGAAGATTGTGCTAAGAAATCCAACATGCGTGAGTCTAAAGGGAGAGAGATCTGCTGAATTATTACTTTTGTTTGGTCCTCTTAGAACACTTGAATGAGGACTGGCAGATCCAACATGCATGTGCCTAGAGTTCCAACACACATGTGCATTCTCTTGAATTATTCTATGGTATTTATACCCTCTTCAAATAATGGAAGGATGACTGGACACACTATATTATTTATAATTAAATGGGTGAAAGGGAATGACTTCATCAGCTCTATTATTTCTAACTGTACTAAAAGGATAACACCAAAGAATGATAGTCCTTATTAAAGACCTGTCCACAATGACCCAACATTTTCTATTAGGCTATGTTTCTTGTAGCTTCTACAACTTCCCACAAGTACTGCACCGGGAAGCAAACTTAACACACATGCCTTTGGAAATGAGCCATTCCAGAGTGAAACTATTGTTTTATTGAATCTAAAATTTGCTTATTAGATAGAGTAATAGTAATAAATATTCAGAGAAGTACTTTTAGGTCAGTAATATTTTGATAAAATATTAAATTTATAAGCCCTAAAATAGCTAATCAATGCTTAACGTTGGATCACTGTTAATTATTCTTAAATAATTGCAATTTATTATTATGCCTTGGACTAAGATACCAAAGAATTAAGATAACAGTAAAAGAAAAAAATATCAGACATGTAAAATTAAGCTGTTCTGTTCCTAAAGCTAACAGATGGTGAATATTCAGTAATGAACATCAGCCACTGTTTTAATGTTTTAAATTTAGAGCACACTGATGTTTTTAGTTTTGTTTATATTTAATTTTTAATTAAATATATATAAGAACTATAAGAATAGGAAAAATGCTATCAATTTTTCATTGTATATATTAAAGCTACACCTAAAATTATATTAAGTCAACACTATAGAATTAACTTTATACAAAAGTCAGCTAGAACTTGTGCCTGTGCAGCTTTAACTCATGTAAAGATTCATTCTTACTGATTTGTCAACTCTTACTTTGTCTACTTTTTGATTTAGGTTTTACATAATTAGATTTCTTAGAGACTCTTTTATCTTCAAAAGGAATAATTTCATACTTCATGAGAAGTCAAATTAAAAGTGTTTTCATCATTAAAATAATTTATAATAATTATAATAAATAATAATCATACAACTATGTGGTGAATCAACTATGAATTCAGAAGAATGAAAAATGGAGAAGTGAAGTATCATTTCCTGTCTCCTAAAAGGTATATTAACATCATAAAATTTTTCAGTATGAATAGATTTAAGGTGACAGTGTGTTGAATCTTATGGGCTTCTTACAGAAGAGCTTCAACCATCTCTTTATAGCTGAATCTAATGTAGTTTTCTAGTCTTCTACAGTAACCCATGGAAGTTAAAAATATCTATTCTGTAATTCCTGAAATATTCCTTTGACTCTTTTTAGCCATATATTAAGGCCTACATGGGTTAATAGAAATGCTACTTTAAGTTAAAAATGTTTTATTTTGGGAGAAATATTTGCTTGCTTGCTTTTCCTATTGGAACTATTTTTTATTGAAATTATTTGCAGACCTAAAACTTCTTCTAAATCTTTCATGACTTACCACAGGATTAGGAACATTACTTTTCAGGCTCATTCTCTGAGAAGAAAGCTCAGTTCTAGGTAGGGATATTTGCTTGTCCTTTTCAGCCAAAAATTACACCAATTGTCTAGAAAAATAAAACATTAAGTGCACATCCAATGTTAAATAAAAAGATTAGCTCATAAAAAGAGCTATATAGTGTAAAATGTCAAAACTCAAATAGTGCTTCTTTTTCTTAACAAGTAAGTAATACAACAACTTTTTTCATTTTATCATCACATCTCCACATCCAAAGTCCAGCAGAGCCCATTACACCTTCTAAGTGAACCACTTGCACTACTTGCTCCTGGTCTTCACCATAAGAAAAAGTGTTATGTGTTGTTTATGACTCCACTAAAAGATGAAGGCATTTGATACACAGTAACTACTGATTTGGGGAAGTGAACAGAATTCCATCACTGGACTCAAACTGTACTGATTTATTCTTTTTTCAACTAGGTGAAACCATGCATTCACAGGAGTAACTGTTGTGCAAGTGGGTCTTTCCTTAGGAGAATGTAAAGAATAATTATAGATCAAATTTTCAAAAAACTTTTAAGAAAGAAGTTGACATTGTCCTTATCTACAAAAAAAATTATTTTATTCAAAATGTGGGTGTGGAGGCAGGAAGACAGCTAAGCAGTTTAAGCTCCTGCCTGGCAAGGACAAGGACCTGGGTTTAATTCCTAGCATTGAATGCCCTGCCGGCTCTGCCCTGGATGTTCATAGTTTTGGCCAACCAAAATGGGCATGGTGGTGCACGCCTATGATCCCACTGTGGGGAGGCTGAAACAGAAGAATCACTTCGAGTCCAAGCTGTGTAGCAAGAGCCTGTACCACATACATAAAGAAATAACTAAAAGATTAAAACAAAACCAGAAACAAAATGTAGATTTGCATAAAAAATTGTGTACTTATGGAAACTGATGGCTTATTCACCTGGGCAATCAATCTTAGTATCTCCATGATTCCTTACAATATCAAAGGTTTAATTACAAAAGTGGACTTTGTCTTCTCCACTAAACCTATGTCAAGATTCACCAGGATTTCAACATTTATGTAATGTTTGTAGATCTCTTCCATTTCAAATTACAAACACTATTTGAAAGTTACTTCTGCAGTCTTAACCATATTTCCAGATAGACACTGAAGAACCCCTGAAGTCATTTGTACTTGCAGTTGATATACTTTTCTTGTTTGAAACCAAGTTAAATAATTCACAAATACCAGAACCTAATTACCTGTTTTAAGCTAAGTAAAAATCTATGCCTTCAGCTTGCTAAATAATTTCTTTTTAATTCAGCAAACCACAGCAGAAGTCCCATGTCATGGTTTGTGTCTGGTTCTCTCAGCAAAGCTTCATGCAGTCATGGGGAAGACTTTTACAGCTTGTGATTGATTCATGACACAATGCTGGGATTATGAGTGTGAGAGCAACATCAACAGACAGCTTGAATGCAGTATAGGAAGAGAGAGAAGCCTTCTCTCTGTCTCTGTCACCTCTGCTGCCTCTGCTGCTGCTCCTCCCTTTTGGCTGTTTCTGTGTTGCTGTTTTATGCTATCCTGAACTGCTTCCCTTGCCCTGTACCACTCTATCTTTGAGCCAGCTGAGTATAGGCTGAATCCTCCCCCAAGTGTGAGCTAAATAGACTTTTCCTTCCATAATTTTGGGTGTCAGTTATGTCCTAGCAAAGAGAGAACAGCATCCAAGACACCTCACATGAGCTGGATTTTTTTTTTTCCCCTGGAGAAGATATAGGATAGCTGCATACTAAAGGCTGTGGTGCGTTGATGTTGAGAGACTGAACAAAAGAAAGCCATCTGTTTCATTCCAAACCATAGAGCTGATGTGTAGAAAGATATTCATATTTTAAGACAGGGAAATAGGGTGATTGAGGGGAGAACTACTGTGCTAGAAGACAATACAGAAATACAGGAGATAATCTTGAATAAACAAATTCAAATAGAAAAAAGTAGAATACAGGCAATCTGGGGATACGAAGCTGGGCATGGGGATGCATCCCTATAATCCTAGCTACTTAGGAGACTGATGCAGAATGACCAGTGTTCAAGGCCAGTTTAGAAGTCTGGTTGGACACTATTTGCCAAATGCTGAGTTTAAAATTGTTTGAGCTTGTAAAGGTAAAGAAAATCTTGTGAGATAAAGATGCTCACAGGACACTTTAGAAGTAGGCAGACTCTCATGGGCCTATCTGTCCTTGACACTGGGGCCACATAGCTTAGGTGACCTTCACTCTACCTCAAGTGCAAGAGGAACCAGTTCTGTATAAGCCTTTATATTTTTTATGGGAAAATAAAAGCATCCAGAAAGACTTTTTAAAGCAAGAATCCAATTTGTTTTCCTGTTTTTATGAGTAAAAGGACAACTTATGAAAAATGCCTGGGGAGAATTTTCCAAATTATAAGAAATTATAGTGCAGATAAGTTTGCAAAATAAGTGAATAATAAAAAACAAATGTAACCAAATGTTGTTATGGCTTGATTTTTAATGTCTCATAAGTATATCAAAACTGCATCATATGAAGTCATAAAATTTCAGTAAAACCAGTTTATAATCTTGTTTTGCTTATTGGAAAGTAATTTAATGTATGGAAATTTCCTTCTTGAAATCCAATTTCAGTTATAATCCAAACGTAATACAAGGTGTTTAAAAAAAAATCTGCTGAGTTTCTCTCATTGGCACAAGCTAATTTGACTCAGACTTAATAGTACTTCAGTTCTTTTCCATATCTTTTGAAAAAATTATCAAACATACATGACAATAGAATTTTAGGAAGTACTGTTAACTTCTTTTGTATCATTCTTTACTGGCAATTAGTAGGCAAATTACTTGGGAAATAAAATTATTTTTCAGAGGAAAACACTTTTAATTCACTACATGAAGTAAGAAATTATTTCTTTTGAAGAGAAATGAGTCTGTGGAGAATCTAGCTATGTGAAAATTAATTCACAAAATACATACATAAACTCTAAAAGTTGATATATCAGCAACATTTTAAAGACAGCCTTAGCAGTCACTAACACTTCTGGTGATAAATGAAGCGTAGGCATGTCCGATTACAGAAGGCATCAAAGCATGTAGAATGGAGGATGTCAAAGGGAAAGAAACAAGGAGGGAAACAACTGCATTAAAAATTGGTGATCTGTAGTTTCTCTGTGATTAGACTTGGTCAGATTTAGTACAAAAAACCTGGTTAGCTAATAGGTAAGAACTATTCAAGCTTTTTTCCTGTTAATTGAAAATTTTTCTTTAGATGAGTCTACTACCATGAAGATAAGGTATCTATGAATATGACTCGTAAATTATTGGAATTGAGAAAATAAAAAGGATACAAAATTTCCTACTTACCATAGATGTGCATTTAATTTTCATTATTTTGGCAATAGAGTATAAATGACATTTTTCTCAATTCGCCGTTTTTATTTTCAGATAATTGGATTTCATCAAAATCTTTCAATAAAGTGAGTTATTTTAATTCAGGAACTCAAGCGCAATACAAACAGATGTATTAACTTTATCATTATAGAAAACAATCAATCTATTCACAAATTGACAGTAACACATAAACCTGGGTTCTTGCTTTTATCTGTTTCTTAAAAGAGGCCAAAGAAACATATACATAATAGTAGAAACTATTGAAAAACACAACTTCCTGTACTATTCACAGCATCCTTTTGACTTACAGATAGGTTTGACTCTCTCCTAATCAGAAATAGTTTATAGCATTCTAGATAAATAAATCTTGTCATACTGCTTATACAAAAAGAACTAGTAAGCATCCCTAAATTTTACAGGGCACTCAAGTGTACATTTAGGGTACTTAAAAGAAAGTATTGCCTAGAAATATTGGATAAATGTAAGTTTGCTTTTAAATAAATTTATGTGGCTTAGAGTTTTGATGCTAAGCTGTATGTGTCTGAATGGACTGCGTATTTTGCTTATAGGAAATACTTGATTTTCAATACAAAATTATTTAGATATTTTCTCCTATGGAAAACATAAAATTTCTCTTCTAACATTCTTATGACTATACACAATATTTCCTAATTCCTCTCCTTTTCCTTTTTTTTCTTCTTTATATAAAAACATAACATACAATAACATAACACACTGGTTAAGTTCTTATTTAGTTTTCATATTGTTAGGCCTATATAAAGGATAGTATCAGCTGAGGAATTTCTTGGGTTTTTTTTCCTATGAAGTTTTCGCTTTCCTGAGGCCATGAGTAGAACTGTTTTTTATTTTAGGTTATTTTTCTGGGCATCATTCAGTCTTAAAGTCTGCTATCTTAGTTATTTTGACATCATGGAGATTCAATAACCTGACACCCACATCTCTGAAGAGGAAAGATTTATTTTGGCTCATGGCTTGCGGCAGTTTCAGTCTGTAGATGACCGACTCCAAGGCAGAGTGATGTGGCAGAGGAGGAACAACATGACAGATGGACATCAGAGAGACACATCAAGTGAGGAGAGAGGGAGATTTATCCTTTTGCATACACATTCTGTGACACCCCCTTTTTGACCATGCATTATATTCCACTAATCTCACTTTTAGGCATAAACTGAGCAGCAGAATAATCCACTAATTAGTATTATCTTCAAAAAGCACCATCTTTTAGCACATGAGGCTTGGTTGGGGGGCATCTAGGTATAAATTTTAACAGTCCTGTAAAGTGTAAGTTATATATGAAAAAGGAATAAGTATGAAAGATATGATTTGGCAGAGGTAATAATTTCAGATATTAGATTATCTATTCCTTGTTTTAAGGGAAGTTCAATAGTTTTTCTCTTTCAAAGCTGTATTTTTCTATTGCACCTTATCAAATTTGTGATCCTAAAATTATTAATAGCATATCAATATGATCCCTATAATATCCATAGAGTATATAGTGATGACTCTTATTTACTTTTAGTAATTTGTATATTATGTGTTCTTGTTTAATTAGATTAGAAAGTGACTCATCAATTTCATTGGTCTCTATACGATAGACTCAGTTCTGTTGATTTTTTTTTTACTATTGATTTATCGTTTTCAATGTAGTTGACTGCAGCTGTACAGCTGTAATCCTCATTATTCTTCCCCTGCTTATTTTGTGTTTACTTTTCTCTTCTTTTGAAATTTCTACTGTGGAACCTTCCATTTCAACATATGTATTTCATAGTAAAACTTCTTGAAGCATTGCTTTTGTTTATTGTACAAGATGTAGTTTTACTTATGTAGGAATGAAAATATTTCTAAAATCCTCTTGAAACTTACATTTGACCCATTTAATTTGGAAAACACTACTTGATATCTAAATATCTGAAGATTGCTCAGTTATCTTTCACTTGTTTACTTACAATTTAATGCCTTTGTGATTTCAGAACATACTTCTTTTTAGTATTTTGCAAAATTTATTGATAGTTTGAAGAAAAGGTATTAAAATATATCTTCCATAAAAATATAAAGGCGTTTATTAGGAAGCAAATAACAAATGAGATTTACAACCTATAAAACATGCTGAGAAAGATGGAAACAAATGCAAAGAATAGGAAATAGTTTATATCTGTTAATTTTTTTTTTTTGGCTTATCTAAGACTGTTTTTTTTTTTTTTATAATTTTCTTTTATTTTGAAGAATAAGAACAAAAGCAAGAAAAATGAAAGAAAACACAGAAAGAGGGTAAAATATACCAATACATACATTATGCATTTTCAAAACAGGAATAGCTGATTAACAGTAATTGACAACCCATTTTTTATTGTAAAATCTGTTTTTCAGATTAACAGATACAGTTAAGCAAAATGGAAGTTATGATAGAATATTACTACATGCTTTCAAGAAATCTTAAATTTTGGTTGTCTCTCGTTTTATTTTATTACCTTCTAAAAATTTTACTTTAAAGTGAGTGTAATACTAATTGATGTGACATTGGAAACAGTACATTTAGAAGACCAAAATGACAGATATTTCAGTCATGTTTTAAGATTCTATGTTGCAGCCTCGATAGAGTTATTTAGTTCACATATATGAACATAGAGTTAGTCGTAGTGAAATTTCTACCTAATAACTGCTGTTTTAAAAAACCTGATGAAAAAAAAAAAGAAAAAAAAACCTGATGAAAATTTTTAGAATAATTGCATTATACATCCTGTATATATACATTTATGCTTTTCTCCCTACCTTATTACCTAACTGTTCTCCTTTCTCTTCAGACCATACTTTATATAACTTGTATTATCTTCATTTATTAAGGTGTGTTCATGCCCAAAATGTGGCTTACCATACTGAATGTTTTTCAACTGAGGTCAAGAATAAAATATATTAAATTTTTGCTGCATGAATTACTCTAGAAGTAGCAATTAAAACTGATAGATTGACAATTCTGCTTTGGTCACCTATAGCCCTACTGATTTTTTTTTTCCTGGATCTGTTCATTTCTGATAGGTACTAAAATATCCAGTTAGAATTGTGGATTTATCTATTGTTCTTAAATATTTTGCTGTATTTTGACACTTTTGCTAATTATATATTCATTACATTATTGAGTTTCTTTAGTAACTGACAATTATTTAATGTCTGTTTTTACTCTTCATAATTTTCATTTCTCCTAAAGTTAAGCCTGCCTTAAATCCTTATAAAGTCCTCTACTTTTTAAGTTTATGTACCATAATAAGTCTTTTTCAATCCCTTTGTACTTAATCTTTATGTCCTCATATTTAAAGTGGATTCATTTAAACAACACCCAATTAGAGATTATGTAGGTATGTGTATTGTGAAAAGCTATCCTTTAATTAGTATATTTACACTGCTCATATTTTAAAAGTTTGTAAATACATACAAATTTATGTCTACCACATTTGTACCACTTTTACAATTATTGTCCACTTTCTTTAATTTTGTTTGCATTTTTCTATGTCTTACTTTATTTTAATTATTTTGTATTATTTCATTTTATCTCCATTCTTTTTTTTTTTTTTTTTTTTTTTTTTTTTTTTTTTTTTTTTTTTTTTTTTTTTTTTTTTTTTTTTTTTTTGTCTGGCTGAAGCTTCCTTAAGGGCAGGTCTCATGCTCCAAGTACGGGTAGGATTGAACCATGGTCCCAGGAACCAGAGAGACTGTCGAATCATGTGCTTTAACTAACTGAACTACCTGGCAAGCCCCCTATCTCCATTCTTATTTAGCTAAGAAAGTCTTCATTTCTTTTTCCTTTTTATTTTTGAAAATAATTTCCTTAACTGAGAAGACTGCTAATAAAAATCTAATTTTAAGGAAAGTCCAATTTTGCTAAAAGGCGTTTCAATTGGTTGAGGCAGTCCTATCTATTTTACATATTACATAGGCTGATATACATTACTAAAAGTCAACTACCTATACTATGTAGTTACAAGTGTCTGCATGTACAATTCCACCTAGATTTGTGATTTGTTGAGCTACAGAATAAGGATTAACTGTGCTGATACATACATACTAGCTCAATTGCCATAGGAGCTATGCCATCTTTTGAACTCATGCCTTTGTTTTTCCGTCCCCTTTGTGTTGTGGGGCTGTTTTTCTTCTTCCTTCCTTCCTTCCTTCCTTCCTTCCTTCCTTCCTTCCTTCCTTTCTTTCTTTCTTTCTTTGTTTCTTCTTCCTTTCTTTCTCTCCCTTCTGTCTCTTTCTCTCTATCTCTGTTGCAGGTGGAGGTGGAGCTTTGGGATTGAGTAGTCCTGGTAGGCTCGTGGACCAGATCAGTTGCCAGACGAGATGTTGATGGGTTTAGTACTGGAGCTTGGGCTGGAGGGGTTAAAAAAAGGGGGGGGAGGGGAAGTGGGGAAGGGGAAGGCAGGCCAAGGATCCTGACCCAGCCGGCGTGTGGGCTTCACTAGCAGCGGGTCGGGTCGGGGCTGGAACAGGAAGTTAGTCGCAGGAACGCAGAGATGGAGCGGAGGGGCAGGGCAGCTTACCCGCGGCGGGCGCACGGGGTTCGCTAGCAGCGGGTCAGGTCGGGGCTGGAACCTCTCTATCTCTGTTGCAGTTTTTGTTCCTAACAACAAATTACCCTTGATTATACTTATAATAACACTACATAAATGAGAAATCATGTACATAATTTTCTACTTTTTTCAGATGTGACATAGTAATTTTGTTAGGTCTTTATTGATATTTTGCTGTCAGTTTTTGATATTATAGGAAGTTATTAGTTTTTGAAAGATTAATTTACTCAATTATAAATACTTTAGTTAGTTTTATCTGGCCTACCATCCCCACTGTCTAGGCCACACAGGACCCAGGAGGACCTCTCTCAGCCAGCGTTCTGCTCCCAGACCCATCAGCTGCCAGAGCTCTGAACCCACCCACGATCCCAACTGTCCAGATCATGCGGTGCCCAAGTAGGAACTCTCTCAGCCAGCTTTCTTCTCCCTGAGCAGCCGGCCACCAGAGCTCCAACCCCACCCAGTGTCCCAATGTACTGAGCTTCCCTGCATGAAGAACCCAGTTGCTGCATCTCCTCTGGAACCCTGCAGCAAAACTCCCTGCAGAGAGGTGGGGGTAACACCCTACCAGCTAACCCAAAAGCGTTTTTCCTGAAGAGCATAACAGGCTCACTTCTAAAAGCTTCAGCAGGAACAAGATGAGCACAGCAGCCAGATCCAACTAGGCACATCTGCCCATGAACAAGCTTGGTGCAACCGGAATCAAATTTCAAAAGGTGCTAATGGCATAACTTCACCAAAGTGCACAGATCACTGCTACATAAAATGACAAAGAGAAAGAATCAGAAGTAATCTCAGGTACCAAGCCCACTCAGAACAAACACAGTATACACTACCATGGAAGAAAATGGGAATCATGCAGCAAAAATTGCTGAATTGGTAGCACCTGAAGTAGACAGAACAGTGCGGAAACATATAGAGCAACTCACATCAGAGATAACATCTGAAGTAAAAACAGAAATGCATGAATTAATAGAATCTAAGTGGAAAAACAATTGTAGAAATGTGTAGAGGAAACCAGGTCAGAAATAACTTCTGAAGTTAAAAAAAAAAAAAAAAAAAAGAAGACACATTGAAAGTAGGGAAACAACTACAGAAAGGTAAAGAGAAGAAAAGAGCAGATATAATCTATTTTGGTTTATATCTAGTTTTCCCCCCAAAGCCTCATGTAGTCATTGGGAGGGAACTTCTATAGAGATTGAGACTTGATCCATGATCCCTGGGGTTATGGGTTTTAGTACTGATGGGATTATGGGTCTAAGTACTTCTGGGATTATGAGTGTAGCCTAAGGTGGAGGCTGAGGAGGAGAGCCTCAGTGGAATATAAAGAGAGACAGAGAGACAGAGTAGAGCTGTAGCTATTGCTCTCCACTGCCCTGTTTGGTTGGCTACCTCTGCCACCATTTTGTTGCTGTTCCACTGTCATGAGCTGGATGCTCTCTGCCCTGTTCCATTCAGCCTTGGACCAGCCAAATATGGACTGAAACCTCCACAAACTGTGAGCTAAATAAACCTTTCCTTCCTTCATTTTGAGTGTCAGGTATTTGTCCCAAGAATGAGTAAAAGTAACTAGAACATAATCTCTGAAGCAGAGAGAGAAAGCATAACTATAATGAAAGACTTAAATACTACTGAAGAGGACATTGATAAAAAAATTAGAGGAGAATAGAAAAATGACAGATTTTCTGAATGAGTAATGTGGGAAAGAAATAGATTGTATGAAGCAGTTTCAAAGAGATATACAAGAAAATAAAATATCAATAAGTTGACAAACATTGTATGAATGAAAATAAAGGTAGATTTTCAGATCTTCAAGACACAGTCAGAGCTAGTGAAAATGTAAGAAAGGATCTCTTGCAAAGAACTAGGATGCAAGAAAAAATAATTCAACATGTGCAAGATGATGCCAAAATAAATAACGTGATATTAATAGGAAGCCACGACAAAGAAGGAGTCAATACAAATCATATAAAAAGAATATGGGCAAAAGTAAATGAAAATTTCCCAAATATGAGAAAACAGTTGGACATTATGGTAACTGAAGCATACAGAACTCCAAATAACATCAACCTAACTAAAACACACCCTGACAGACAATAGTCAAGATCCCAGAAATCCAGTAGAAGAATAATATACTAAAAGCTGCTAGAGAAAATAAACAGATCACATTTAAAGGAAAACTCATTAGAATAATGGCAGATTTCTCTTCACAAACCATGATGTCAAGAAGTGAATGGAGCCCAGTGCTTCAAGTCCTTCATGAAAACAAATTCGAGCTCAGACTGCTATACGCAGCAAAAATCCCCTTTAAGCATAAGGGAGAAATAGAATACTTCCATGAAAAGGAGTAACTAAAGAATATTATGATGTCAAAGCAAACCCAATACAGACTACTAAAAAGTATTTCAGAGAGGGAATAAAACGAGCCAAATTCAACAAATGAGAACAGAAAGATCCCACCAAATAGGGGAGCCAATGAAATAGGAGAAAAACCAGAAAGAGATGTAACTAAAAAAGAGAACTAATGGTTAATTTCTCTCATGAACATAGAAGCAAAATTTCTCAATAAAATCTTCACCATTAGAATACAACAAATCATCAAGAAGATTGTTTAACACGTCCAGGTAGCATTCATCCCAGGGACACAAGTATGAATGAATATACACAAATCTATAAATGCAATACACTACATCAATAGACCCAAAGACAAAAATCAAATGAGTGTCTCAAATGATGCAGGAAAATCTTTTGACAAAGTCCAACACTCATTCACGTACAAAGTCCTACAGAAAATTGGAATAGAGGGCCTCTAACTCAACCTGATGAAAATCATCCATGACAATCCAACTGGTACCATAATCTTAAATGGGGAAAAACAGAAGTCTTTTACTCTCAAATTTGGCAGAAGACAAGGATGTCCTCTATCACCACTCCTGTTCAACATAATTGTGGAATCATTAGCTACATCCATTAGAAGAGAGAGAGAAATAAAAGAAATAAAAATAAGTAACGAAGAAATAAAACTATCATTATTTGTAGATGACATGATGATCTACTTGGAAGACCCAAAAATTCCACCAAGAAGATATTAGAATAATATACAAATTCAGTAACATAGAAGGTTATAAATTCAACATGCGAAAGTCAATAGCATTCCTCTACACCAGGGAGAAATTAGAGAAACAATACCTTTTATGATACGACTGAAAAAAATGAAATACTTAGGAAATAAAGTAACTAAAGAGGTAAGAGAACTCTTCAATGAAAATTATAATACTCTGAAAAAAGAGATCATAAGTTTCACAAAATGGACATTTATTCCCTGCTCCAGGATAGGAAAAACCAACATTGTGAAGATGACCATACTCTCTAAATTTTTATACAGATTTAATATAATTTCTATCAAAATACAATGAACATATCTCCACAGACCTGGAGAAATCATGCCTAAAGTATATTTGGAACCAAAAAAGACCCAGAATTGCAAAGACAATCCTGGGCAACAAAGATAAGGCAGGAGGCCTTACAATTCCTAACTAAATTTATACTACCAAGCTAGAGTGATAAAATCAGCATGTATTGACCAAAATATAGACCTGAAGATCAAGGGAATAAATTAGAAGATGCAGAAGAAAATACAAACACACTCAGCCACCTTATCTTCGACAAAGGGGCCAAACATGTGTACTAAAAGAAAGATAGCCTCTTTAACAAATTGAACTGGATAAGTTGGCACTCTACAAGCAAAAAACTAAAACTTGGCCCAGGTCTATTACCATGCAATAAACTAAAGTCAAAATGGATTACAGATCTAAATATGAAAAGAGAAACATTAAATCTCCTGTTAGAGAAAGTGGGAGAAAATCTTGAAGACATCGAAGACATCGCGGTAGGCAAAGAGTTCATGGACAAAAATCAAAACGCACATTTAACACTTGAAAGACTCAACAAATGTGATCTCCTCCAGCTAAGAAGTTTTTGCATGTCAAAAGAAATTGCCAACAGCATGAAAAGACATCAAATTTTGAAAAGATTTTAACTAATAAGTATTCACACAAAGGTCTTCTATCTAGAATTTACAATGAACTAAAAAAACATTAGAGTCCTAAAATTCAGAGACCTAATCCAGAAATGGGCAACTAAGATGAACACACACTTCTCAAAGAAAGAATTTCAACAAGCCTATGAATGCACGAAGAAATGCTTCACATCGCTAGGCATTCATGAAATGCAAATCAAAACAACACTTAGAGACCAACTCACTCCAGAAAGAATGGCTACAATAAAGAAATCAACCGACAACAAATGTTGAGAGCCTGTGGAGAAAAAGGAACTCTTCTCCACTTCTGGTGGGAAGGCAGATTGGTACAACCATTCTGGAAAGCTATGGGAAGATTCCTTAAAACCTAGAACTGGAAAACCCATTCAATGCAGTTATACCACAGTTGGAAATTTTCCCAGAAGAACTGAAAGCACCATAACATAGAGGTATCTGTGCACCTACGTTTATAGTAGCACAATTTGTAATAGCCAAATCTTGGAAACAGCCAAAATGCCCATCATTTGAAGCATGGTTGAAAAGATGTGGTATTTTTATACAATGGCATATTACTCAGCTACTAAGAATGATAAACTAGAAGACTTCATATATAAATGGATATATCTTGAAGATATACTCAGAAGTGAAATAATGCAGACCTACATGTGTAAATATCATATATTTTCCCTAGTGTAAGATGCCAAAAGAAGAAATAAAAATGGGGAGACATAACACAGCTGAATGGAAATCGTGGACTTAAGGGTTAAATAATGAATTGACTGCAAGCAGAAAAGATAGGAAACATGGCAGGGACAAAGCCATGCACTTATATACACAGGTTGAATTAGATAATGGTCCTAGGAACCTCTAAAATGGTTTTTACACTGAGGATAGCAATATCTAACACTAAAAATATGCTTGTAATTCCTATCATTCTGGTCTTTCAGATGTGTACTGCTTCTACTGTAATTTCAGTTACTGCTATACTGTCTCTCAAGTAAATGGTTGATTCACAATAAAACAAAAAAAAAAAAAGGATATTAAATGTGAGTAAGAGACTAGGGAAAATGTTATAAGATTGAACGGCTACATTTTTGTATACACTTAGATTTCTAAATGTGTAAAAATTTGTAACTGCTTTTATCACATTCTATAGAGATTTATTAGAATATCAATGATTGATGGAAAATATCAACACCAAGATAAGTCTAAAATGCTTAATACTCGATAGTGATATTATGCTCAAGTACCTATGCTATAGAATAATTGTATCACTAAGCTTTTCTTCTGGAGAGTTAAGAATATAAGTATACAGACCAAAAATTGGAGAAAAAAGAAAGTCTACAAGGATAGCCAATATTTTGGCCCTAGCCCTTTAAGGTCAATGAAGAGTTAGAACATAAGAAAACTGGTGCTGTAGCATCCTATAACTCAATGGTTTCCCAAATTTTCTGTTCAAGGAGATTATGAGGCTACAGAAGGGATTGAAGATATGTAGTGTGCCAAAGAATAGTCACCTAGAAAGAAAACATTCTCTCAGGCTTTCACAGAGAGCAAACTGGTCAAGCAATGGTTGCGACACACCCAGATGGCTGACACTAGTAACAGTTCTACAAAGCACTGTGCATGGTTCCAAATTAAATTCTGAGGATATTTGACTGACTTTGGGAGATTCAAATGTTACCTGTTTTGTTATGCAGTTCTTACTTTTTTTTTTTTTTTTTTTTTTTTTTTCTGCAAAGCGTTATTCCAGAGGGACTCAGTCCTTCATAGCAGCTGCCTTCCTCATGGCAGCCAGCACGTTGCTCAGCTCCTCATGCTTCCTCTTGGCGCAGATGTGCGTCCCCGCCCTTTCCTTGATGAACTTGAGGGCATGTTTGTCCTTGGAGACCTTGAGCAGCTCCATGGCGCGCCGCTCGTAGGGGGCGAAGCCACACACCTCGCGGATCATGTCCCGCACGAACTTGGTGTGTTTGGTGAGGCGTCCGCAGCGGCGGCTGTGCCTCGGTTTGTTCACATTCTTAGTCACCTTGTGGCCCTTGTTGAGGCCCACGGCCATGGGATAGCAGAGGGCCATGGCTGCTGTTCTTCAATGGTTGCTGTGGCGCTATGCAGTTCTCACTTATGTTTACACTAAGGCATCCAGCAGAAAAGGTTAACCACAAGGCATAAAACAGAAAGCTAGGTTAGCATGCTGACCTGTAAAAGACTCTAATCAACAGCTTCCAATATTGCCAGTTTTACCAATAACCCATTGTGATTATTGAACATTGGATTATATATACAACTATTTTCTCTTAGTTTAATGAGAAAAAAGTTTTTCATGCCAATAATGATTAGAAAAATTATGATGGCTATACCCTTTGCTCTGCATAAATAATAGGAGGAAAACAATATGCATTGTATCAAATTTTGGAAATGTACTACTGACATGTTTTGAAACTCTCACATTTGTTATTTTTTATTAAAAGTAATAAAAATAAAAAAAATAAAATTCTGTTTTCCATGCACAACCATAAAGGGTGGATCAAAGATCCAAACATTAAAACAGAAAAAAACAAGTCTCCTGGAACTGTAAGTTGATGGAAATATTGAAAATGTATAGGCACATAGAGAGCTTATGAATCAAAAGCAAAACTGCTTGGCAAATATTTCTTAGTATCAACAACTGGAATTTAATCTTATTGAGTAATTTTTTGCACATCAAATCACCAACAGAGTGAAAAGACAACTGACAAATTATGAAAAAAGAATCTTAACCAACGTTCATTCAGACAAAGGACTCTATCTAGAATATATAAATAACTGAAAAGAATTAGTTGCCCCAAACACAATAAAAAAATGGGTCTCCCTTCTTCTCAGAAGAAGAAATACAAGTGACAAATAAATACGTAGAAAATAATTTCGCAGCACTGACAATTTGAAAAATGCAAATTGGAACAACATTGCAATACCATCTTACCCAAAAATGAATGGCTATGATGAAGAAATCAACTCATAAAAATTCTGGAGAGGCTTTGGGGAAAAAGAAGCCCTCCTTTGGTACTGTTTTGAATGTAGACTGGTATAACGACTACAGAAGCCAGCGGTGGACGACTAATAAAACTAGGACTGGAAATCTTACTTAATCCAGCTATTCCTGTTCTGAGCATTTTCCCAAAAGAACTGAAAACTCCATATCATAGTGGTGTGCACTCACCACTGTTTATATCAACACAATTTGCCATAGCCAAATCCTGGAAGCAACCAAAATGCCCATCACCTGAGGCATGGATTGAAAAGATGTATTTTTATACAATACAATGGCATATTGCTCAGCTATAAATAAAGAAAAACTTGAGACTTCATGAATAAGTGGGTGCAACTAGAGGGTATAATCATAAGTGAAATGAGTCAGACTTACAACTGTAAATATCATATTATCTCCCTAGGTTAAGAACATGAAAGAATAAATAAAACATGAAAGGTATAATGGATAAGCAAATTGGAAAGGAACTGAATATAAGGATTACACAAAAAATATGAAGGAAAGGAAAATTTTCACTAATTGCAATCTAAGCAATTATATTGAGGACAGCAATGGTTTAATACAAAAACTATGATTGAACAACTTTAATCTTGGTCTTATGTATACCATTTCTAATGTCTTATCAATTATTATTTTACTTTCTTTAATTTTTTAAAGGTAAAAATGACAAGCAAAACTTAAAGATTATTAAAAATAAGCAGTAATACTCAATTTGTCCAGTATTGTGTAGCTATATTTGTTCATCTGAGCAACAGATTTGATCATAAAAATAGGTAATAAAACCACCATTGTTAAGTGCTACTGTTTTGAAAATCTGTAATATATCTACTGTTATAGGTTACCCTGTTTCTGTCTTTGTTTCTACTGTTTGTTTTTGCTTTGGTTTTTACTCTTCAAAACACAATAAAGTTTAAAAAAAAAAGAAAGTCTTTTTTATTTCGTTCCGTTTTCTCCAGAAGCTAGCAGAATACCTAGTTCAAGTATGTTTCCTAAATAATTTGCCTTGTAAATATTTACATATATTTGACTAAAATGAAATGCAATGCATTTTTCCGTGAAAATAGCCATCAGATGAGGATAATGAAAGAAAATGTGGGCCTTTGGTAATTAGTAGGTATCAGTAAGTACGGGAAATTCAAATGGTACTCAAACTAGATGAGAGTTTGCAGCTTCCCTAATGTGGCAACTAAGGCACAGTTAAGGAGGTGCAAGTATAAGTCCAAATTCGGCTGCTGACAGAACTATGGACAACGCACTTTCCCACTATATTGACGATAAAGAATGAATCAAAATCTTTTATGAAGATGGTAGTTTGTAATTATGCAACTAACTCAACAGTGAACTAGAACTGATATTAGTTTGCTTGAAGAAGTGAGGTTTAGCCAGGCGTAGTGGCTCACGCCTATAATTCCAGCACTTGGGAGGCTGAGGCAGGAGGGTCAGTGTGAGTTCGAGACCAGCTTGAGCTACAAAAGTGAGCTCAAGGCCAGCCTGAACTGCATAGTGAGAGCCTCTCTCAAAAAGGCAAAAGAAGAAGAAGAAGAAGAAGAAGAAGAAGAAGAAGAAGAAGAAGAAGAAGAAGAAGAAGAAGAAGAAGAAGAAGAAGAAGAAGAAGAAGAAGAAGAAGTTAGGTTATGAAATAAAATATTGTTATAGTTGGGTATGGCAGTGCACGCCTGTAATCCCAGCACTTGAGAGGCTGAGGCAGGAAGATTGGTGTGAGTTTGAGAACATCATGGGCTACGAAAATGAGCTCAAGACCAGCTTGAACTGCATAGCCAGACCCTGTCTCAAAAAGACTATAAATAAATAAATAATAAATAAATAAAATAAAATATTGTCCTGCAAGTGTATTTTTCAACACTTTTCATTCTTTCAGGAGATCCTTCACTATCTCCAAGAGATAGACAACCCTAATGTATCACATTGCAGCCATGTCACTTCACAGATCATTAGAAATCAGGTTTTGAAAAGCTTTGAATATGGAAACTATTTGTATAGATGTTTAATTACTGACTATGGTGCCTAAATTTAGAGTGCAATCATCAGTAAAGTTAATTTGATGCTAAATTAAAGGAATCACTGATTCAGCCTTTGAAAGTTACTTTTTCAGAAGTTGCAGTGGATTGATGTGTTAAGGGGTGATGCTCACCACATCAAATTCTTGGGGTACTAGGTCTTCTAAGTTAGGAAATGGTGCACGTCCACAGGTCCTGGAGCATCAACACAGGTCCTGGCATTTATACTTTAACTACTTGTCTTAAGTCTAAGGTTTTATTTCAAAGCAACACATTTGAATTGAACTAAAAGAAAACTATTTTCCTGTTTTTAAAAGTAAATGTTTATTTTAATAGTTTAAAATTATAAAATGACTTCATAATAATTATTAGAAAAATAGAAAAAAGTAGGTAATTTTAATGGGAAAGGTTTAAGGACAGGATGTAGTGATTAAAGAAATAAACTGGTTCCAGATGATCTGCCATAGAAGATGAGTTTTAAACAGTTCTGAAAGAACAAATCTTGGACTGAATACTGACAAGTATCGTTCAGGGCCATTGGGATGAGGCCACTTTTCTCTTTCTTTGGCTGTTGTTATTTTTGGCCTGGTAGTATTTCCTACCAAAAGAAAAGATTCATCAGATGGCTCACCTCCATATTTTAGAACATTAGAGTTTGCCCAGATTATCTTCATCCTATTCTACTGGGCACAAGTCATAGCTGCCAACTACGGAATCATCATTTCAAGAATTATGATACTGAAAAGAAATCTGTTTATTTGTGTAAAAATGCTTTTCTGTTCACTGTAAAAATAAGCTAAGATCAATTAATTTGAAACTTGAAGGGTGGGCCTGATAGCTCAGAGGACTAAAGCGCCTGCTGAGGCAGAGCACAGGGGCTGGAGTTCTATCCCTGCAGTGCGCTGTCAGCCATACCCACATGGTGTGCTGAGAGGGTGATTGAGACTAAGTGTGGTGGCACACACCTGTAATCCCAGCACTTTGAGAGGCTGAAAATACGAGAATCACTACGAGTCCGATCTAAGTAGTGAGACCCTGTAGATCCCATAGACCCTGTCCTAAATACAAAAAAAAAAAAAAAAAAAAAAAAGAACAAAAACAAAAACAAAAAGACTTGAGTATTACTTTGTTATGACTCATGCATGATAATCTCACATCCTTGAATTCACATATATTCATATCTAAATTACTTAATCACTAACATACTGAAATACTTGAGGTTTGAAATTATTTTTCTAAAACAAAAATATGAAGACGAAGATCATAGTCAATGGATTTATTGTTGATTTCTTATGCAAAATACAGTAGTCATTTCAGAATGTTAAAGTTTATTTGAAATTGCTTTATAAAAATATACAGATCAAACATCAGTATCTTTCCATGCTGAATAGAGAATCCTGTTATATTGACTTAAATATTTTCTTGTGCTTGCCTCAGGAGTTTTTTTTTTTTTATGTATTTGGTTGCTGCAGATCTTACTTGTGTTGATGCTTCAGTACTGGGCTCATGGGCCAGTGCCACGATGTGGGGCCTTTGGCAGGCTCAGGCTGCCCTAGGGATGGGGCTGGCATGCCATGTGGTGCTGGGGATCCCGCTGTCCCTGCACTTGCCTAAGTTTGCCTAAACAGGCACTCTAGTCTATTGAGCTATTTTGCTGACCCGTCACCTCAGGATTTTCTTTCAGTAAATATATTAATGAGGAAGAATCGTATACACATACCATGCATCAAACTCATAACCTCACACTTGCTAGACATGCACTGTGCTGTTGATCTAAATCCCCAGCTCAGAGTGAAAATTTTACTCAACAAAGAACATTTCCAGTTTCCAAAACCTAGCATAAATACATTGTACTAAATCTATTGTAAATATCAAGGAAGATATGATTAGATTTAAACCATAGCCAAGATCTCAAGCCTGCACTTATTTATATTATTCCCATTACACATATTTATTTAATCTTGATTTCATATATAAAAGTCTTTAAAAGAAAAGCACATTTAAAGAACATAAAATAATACAATTATAAATATTTACTTTTTGCATTACAGCTTAAAGTACTGGCAATGTGAGAAGTTGTTGATTTAAGCCTTTTACAGCTCAACACGCTAATCTAGCTTTACTTTTGAATGCCTTGTGGTTAATCTTTTCTCCTGGGTGGTTAAGGGACAGTTAAAGCAAGAACTGTATAACGGAACTTGTAACTTTTGTATCTCCCAAGGTCATTCAAATCTCCTCAGGATTTACCTTGAAACCATATACAATATTTATAGAACTGTTTTCATTATCAGCCATGTGGATGAGTCATAGCCATTGCTTGACCAATTTGCCCTCTGTGAAAGCCTGAGAGAACGTTTTTCTCTCTAGGTGACTCTCCTTAGGCACATTATACATCATTAATCCCTTTCCTCTGTGGCACAAAAGCCCCTTGAAGAGAAAATTAGAGACACTACTGAATTATAGTATGTTACAGCACAGGTTCTCTTATGTCTTGAGTTCTCACTGACCTTGAAGGGCTAGGGCCAAATATTGGCTCTTCTTGTAGTCCTTCTTTTTCTACAATTTTGTTCTGCAGACTTACATTGTTAACCCTAAAGAAGAGAATCTCAGTGATACTATTGTTGTATAACATAGGTATTGAACTTAACATCACAGTCTTTCTGAATATTAAAGGTCTTAGATTTGGAATTGGTATTTTCCACGAATCATTGATATTCTAATAAATCCCTATAGAATGTGATAAAAGCAGTTCAATTTTTTTACACAGAAATTAGAAATCTAAGCATATACAACATGTAGCCAATAAATCCTATGACATTTGTTCTTGTCTCTTACTGTCTTTTAATACCTCTTTTTGGTTTCTTGAAAAACAACCAGTTCCTTGAGAGAGAGTATAGCAATAACTGAAATTATATTAGAAACACCACACATCTAAAAGACCATAATGATAGGCACCCAAAGCATAGTTTTAGTGTTACACATTGCTATCGTCACTGTGAAAAACCTGTTAGAGGTTCCTAGGACCATTATCAAACTGATCCTATGTATATAATGATTTAATGTTGGTCCTTCTGGATTTTGGAGTTGCGTTAGTACCAATGCTTTGAATTCTGTTGTGTGTAACTTTTGGAATGGTACTGTGTATCTTGCACTTTTGAATGTTAAATGTGCTTGACTTTTCATTTGTATAGGAGCTCACAGAGCCTTGGGACTTGGACATTACAGCAATTCTAAAACTGTTGGATCCTTGGCAACTCTTGGAGATGGACTAAAATGTCTTTTCCATAAAGGAATATGTATTAGTCCCTGGTGGTCTGGGGACAGAATGTTATTGTTTGTGTGTAGGTGTCCCCCACAAAGCCTCACACAGTCATGGGGTGGCTTCTGGAATTTATGATTAGTTATGGTGGGTGTGGGTGCTGCATTTTCCCTGGGGCAGGCAATTTGCATTTCAGTGTAAGGAAGGAAGGAAGAGAAGTTAACTGCTGCTGTTACACCTCCCTTCACTCTTGTTCTTGCCCACTGACATAAAAGATTGTTTTCTGCCATGTGCCTCTAAGCCTTAGAGACAGCTAAATATGGACTGAAATCTCCAGTAACTGTGGGCTAAATAAACCTTTCCTTCCCTCATTCTGAGTGTAGGGTATTTGTCCCAGCAATGAGAAAAGAGTAACTAAGATAAGGTGATTTGCCAGTAGTTATTTTGGAAAGGGGTTAAGGGAAGTCAGAACTCAGAGAACCCATGGGTCAGTTCTATCTGCTGGCTCCAGAGATAGGATGCTAGGGAGCTGAGTTCAAGCAGGCAGGAGGCACTCAATGTGCTGTAGGCTGAAAAATTCAGGTCCCAGTGTCACATACAGAATCAAATGGAAAAAAAGTCCATAATATCACTACTGCTGGCTTTCAGGGGTCATTGTATTGCATATTATTATCTTTAAAGCAGTTGTTCAGATTACCAGATGTACATATGCAAAAGTACCAAGTAATTGGGCTTACACTTTCTTCCATGTCCTCCAGCTTTGTTTATATTTCTCTTACTTTGTTTCACTACTTTTCTCGTATCACCTTTTAAGGTTTCCCCAAGGGTAATATTACCATAAAAAGAAGATATTCAATGTACACAATTTTGTGCTTTGTTTTAGATTTGGTTATGTTACTATAAATTATGTTCATGCAGTTGAAGATAAAAAGTTTATATCATCAATTAGGCATTTGTTTGGGTATATCTGATGTTATTGGTTTTACCTATAGAATGACTTTAGCCAAGGAAATAAAAGTTTCCTAATTAGTTCTTCTTCCTTGTATTCCAAGACTAAGATTGGCTGATGGTCTTAAGTAATGTTATAGGTCAATGTTAAAGAAGAGACTGGGCCCAGGTAGCAGAATGGGCAAGCATATAGGTTTAACATGTTGTGCCATGACAAGAACTTCCTCATCCAGACCCTGGACCCAGCACCTCCTGTGGAACCCTGCAGCAAAATTTCCTTCAGAGAAGCTGGGGTTCAGACCCTCCCAGCTAAACCAGGAGGTGAACATCTTACCTGAGGAGCACAGTGGGTTCACTTCCATGGACTACAGTATAAGAACCTGAGCAAAGCATCCATATCCAGGCAAGCACATCTGGACAAGTTCATACTTGATAGATCCAGATGGGAATTTCAGTAGGTGCCAATGGCATAACTGCACCAAAGCTCTACACCAAAAGTTAGAGGACAGTGCTATACAGAATAACAAAGAGAAGGAGCAAGATGCAATCTCAAGCCCCAAGCCCACCAATAGCAATTCAGAAGACAATAGCATAGAATAAAATGGAAATCACAACTGAAATCTCTGAATTGATAGCATCTGAAGTAATGAAAGAAATGCAGAAATGTATAGACAATATCAGATCAGATATAACCTCTGAAGTAAAAAAAAAAAAAAAAAAAAAAAAAAAAAAAAAAAAAAAAAAAAAAAAAAAAAACAAAAAAAAAAAAAAAAAAAAAAAAAAAAAAGAGAG